>JAKUBT010000075.1:0-43164 GCA_030563305.1 Petasospora maesae
CCCCCCCCCCATCTCAAAAACAATGGGAACATCAACCTTTGTGCCACACACACGCTCATCAGATGTATGAGTGGAGACGAGTGAGGGTGTGAATCGATTCCTTCACTCCCCATCTCACGTTGAAACAGTACACAGTATACCAAACAGGGGGGTATGGCAAGATGATGTATCGAAAGATGGGATAAACTGTTTGCAATATGCCATCCTGTCATTGGTCCACTTCCCGCTCTGTCACTATCAATCTGTGGATCTAGAGGCTTGAGAAGATTCCTGGAATTGTGCTAAACGACACACCACCTCTCTTCTGATGGTGATGCACCTCCAAAAAAAAACTGGGACATCAAGAAGTACAAAGAAGTGAAGGACAACTGTTATTGTCTATGGCACTTGACAAAGAGACAAGAACGTCTTCAAAAGAAGAGAAGAACAAATGTCAAACGATGAGAAAGTCAAACAGAAACACATTTGGTAAAGAAAATCTCTGTTGCCGTTCAGAAATTGACTGGACAAAGGGCAAAAAAGTGAAAGGATTTGTCAAGCCTCAAGTTCCATAGACCAATATTCCAGAAGATATGACAAGTGAGGAGTTGGCCAAGAGCACTGCACATTGTGTGGCGGAGGTCCAGCTGATAAAGTACACGGATTATGTTTGTACTGAATCCCGCAACTTCTGAGTCTTGAACAACATTCCTGTTCAGACAATTGACTTCTTGGGAGTTTGTTTTGGTGAATCCAATGTCTTCAAAAGCTTTTGTAAACGTTTTGTTGTAAAATGTTTTGTTGAAAAGTTCTGATGGGCTCACATGATTGAGTTTTTGCTCGTATATGCCGCGGCCCATGCACGAGCACTTTGATAACTTACAGCGCTTTGGCACATTTTTTTTTCCTACCAAAATGTTCTGCAATTGATTCTGGGGGGAAATTCTTTATACATCTAGAAACCTGATTTGATAACTTCATTTAGCACTTACTCAACAAATTCACAAGTCCACCCTCTGAAAGTTTCCCCAACAACATACGGTGTGTCACAATTCACAATTTCTGCCTGATAAGGGGACACACTCGCCTGATAGAAATTTACTCCGCTTCCCAAGTGGCGAAACGAATTGCGCTCAACCACGTCGTTCCTCATCATCAACATCAACATCAACATCAACGGGCACACGACCTCTTCCAATAACGCGTCAAAACACTGATACTCTCCATGAACAGAGACCGTCCATGAAGAAGATATACAGCGCGGTAAGTCATCATCATCATCATCATCACCATCATCTTGAAGCGCCCATACTAACACACACCAACCACAGGTTGGCGCTCTTCTCGGGATCTCCCTGTTCCGCAAGCTCTACCAAGAACTCATCGTCATGTCATATTGCGACTCGATCTCGCCCTTGAAGCTATACCCACTGCTCTTCGACTACAAGCTTCTCGTGAACTTTGGCATTGCAAACTTCATCCTTCTCGCAGTGCTCCTCATCCCTCGTTTCATCCAATGGGTGCTGTTCGGGAGTGCCCTGGACCAAAGGGAGATCATCTCCATCGGAGAAAAGTTCAACTACACTCTGTTCGAGTTCATATGCGGGCTCGTGGTGTTGAAGAACATCGACAAGGAGTCACTCAGTGCGAAGACTCTGGTCAAGTATGCAGCACTGTTTGCCAGCTTGGTGATTACAAAGTCGTTCCACTATTTATGTGACATGCGTGTCATTTCACAGGTGAGGGACATCAACAACGGTGCATTCCAGAGGAAGTCATCGATGAAGTTATTCATGGGGATAAACGTGCTGATATGCACCGATTTGCTCGTGTTCTTCACCGTTAAGGATGACATTTCGAGGAATTCACTGACGATGATCTTTGGATACGAAGTGCTCAACCTCTTCCCACAGATACTGTTGACGTTGGTGAACTACACCAGCTCGTTATACTTTCTTTACAAGTGTAAATCACAAACACCAAACTCCTTAACATACGTGATGTTGGAATTCACACTCAACTTGGTGAGGATGTTTTTATTCATCGCATACACATGGATCTTCAACCAAAATTTCACGTTCCCAGTACACATGATCCCATCTTCATACAAGGCACTACGGATGCTTTTGAGAAAGACAAGGAATTTGGTGATATACAAGAGAAACATGATTCGATTCAAGCAATACAACACAATCCCACAAATGGGTCATCATTCATCCACATCACCACGCAATGACATTTGTTTTTGCTTAGAACCGATCTCCTCCACCACTATCCCAATCACCCCTTCCACTATCCCAATCAACACCACTTCCACCGCAAACTCCAGCACAACACCAAACACCAGCACAATAAGCACAGACACAAGAATCCTATCATGCAGACACGCATTCCACTATGACTGCCTGAAATGGTGGCTTGTGAAATCAGAGACATGTCCCATCTGCAGAGAAAAATTACACTTCCATAACGGTGTACACATGAACAAACTTGATACGAACCTACAAACCTATTGATACGAACCAAAAGACCTACTCTTGATATGAAACAGCAAACTTCACTCACAAAAGAACTTGATATAATGAGTTGATGATGATACGCCCCCTATGACACACACGGACTGGATCTATGACAAAACACCAAAAATATGGCGATGCATGCCATGGCTTTTTTTTATATGAACTACCTTTTATGACTAACGATTTTTTTCTCTTGCTTGACTACTACAATCATTTAAGATGTCAGAAAGCCTACGAACTAAATGCGATAACGCCATGTACATGTCATTCATATGGTACATCAACTGACGTGTGATGGAACGTAGTTGACAACTTGCATGTCCTCTGTGGCATACTCTTGAAGTCTCTCCTCATCAAAATTCTCTGGAAGCATACTTCTCACAAATTTACCATCTGGTGGTTTATCTGTATCCTCCTTGATTGGTAATGATCCTGATGTATCAATCCCATGACAAATACGGAACCATGGGTTCTTCTTAGCGTACTTCTCCTCTGGTGAAGTATGAACACCATTGAACAACTTCTTGAAAAACTTCAACACTGAGTTGATATCTTGATCATCCTCCTCTTCAATGGTTTCATAGTCGTGCTCAAGCATTGGATTCAATCCCTGCAAGTCCAATCCAACATCTCCCTCTAACTTGAGCTCGTAGTCCCAGATGGACAAGAGTTTCAACTCATCCTTGGACATCACTTGCCCATCATCATACGAACCGAGAGGGAAAACTCTGGAGGCAAGTTCTGGACCAGACATCTGTATACAAGAGAAATCCAATGGTGTTCCATTCGGTGCCAAGGGTGCACCCAATCTTGGTGGATCCACTTCAACGTAGGCCTCATATGGATGTAAGAAGGAAACTCGAGGATCAAGATCTTCTTCTGCAACAGGGACACTCTTGAGTGAAGAATTGGGATCTGCAGTGACAAGAATATCCTCCTCAGCGGTGGCAACATCACGGGACAAGAGAGATGCATGTGCTGTATCAGCATGGATCGAGGCAGATGGTAAGTTGGCATTCAGCGTTCCAGCGAGAACCATCAACGGCGTAGCACCCAAATCAAGCGAGTCATTGTCAAAATCTGCAGTGTCAACAAACTCATCATCGTCACTCTCTTCCTCTTCCTCATCTGTTGTGTCATCAGCAACACCAATGTCCTTGACATCCACCGGTATAGGGGCAAGCAGCACCATAGGCTCTTCAGCAAAATGTCTCAACGCAGCGGTGTTTCTCACAGCACTCGAAAAGTTTCTCAAACTCAAGTCCTTGCGGTTCTCCTGCTTGATCCACTCGGCAACGGACTGCTTGAGATCCAGTGGACGAAGACTCTGCACTGTGGGGACGCCATTGTTGATGGAGATCAAAGAGGGGCCACTGGCAACGCGTTTCTCAGAGTGTAGGAGTTGCTGTTGTTGGTGCTGTTGTTGGTGCTGATGGTTGTGATGATGGTGTCCACTGCTCTTGTGTGTATGGACAACCTGCTGGCGTGGTGATGTTGTCAAGGAGTCCTCGTTCTCGTCGGTGTCCACATTCTCCTGGTGGAGGGACGCTGGACGTGTAGGCTGGACCAAGTATGGCGGGAAGCGAGACATTGTGTGCGAGATAGCGGAGTAGTGGTGGTGCTCTTCACATAGACATTCAATGGATCTGACTCCATGTTGTTTCAAAGCCCATTCTCAGTGTTGATGTGCCGTGGTTCTGGAAACTGGATGGGAGAGCTTCATATACAACCACAAAGACGGAACACGTTTCCCGCACCCCCCCGCCCACTTTACACAAAAACCCCGCCCACTTCCACACACAGGGAAACACTCAGGATCTGTTCAAAAAGTCCGAGGATCCCATTAGATTCCCCACATAGTCCTGGAGATAGCGGTTATCGTGGTTCAGCTTCTCACATTTGCGCTGTGTCTGAACGGTTCTTCTCAGCAGGGAGTCCAACTTGTCACGCAACTTGAGCGCCTTCTCGAGGTCCGTTTCGTGTGCTTGTTGCGCCATTGGAGGCTCCTGTTCAGATGTAATTTGTTTGTTCTCTGCTGACATCTTTCTCTGGCGTTAATTGGTGGATTTTTTTGTTGTTCTTTGTCACTCTTTTTTGTAGGTGGTTTGTTGTCCATTTCGTTCCTCCGTTGATGCTCTTTGGCGTCCCTTGCGCGGTTTCGCGCGGTTTCGCCCAGTTGCGCAAATTTGGCGCACTACTTTTCGCAAATTATTCCTATTCAAGTAACACTCTCGCCAAAATCTCGAAACTTTCGCAACTTTGGCGCTTCCCCTTCCATTTGGAATTTTCCTCCCCCACAAACAATGAGGCCACAGGGAAATCTCCACCCCCAGGGCCAAACTTCCCCCCAAATTTACACCGTTTTAAACCCACCAATTTGGTACAAAATACAAGATTTAAAAGGGCAGAGGAGATGCTTCAAAGTGCACGGAGGATACGTCTCTCTCGCTCCTTTTACGTGGCCAAAAATGGGCGCTCTCTGTCGTCGTGGAACCCGTTCAGGAAGAGGAACACGTCGCTGGAACAACCATCATCACCGACTGTTCCACCGGCAGACTCCACGGTGCTGGAAGTGAGACAGCTGCTTCGTACACGGAATGACCCCCACCAGTTGAAAGGAATGCTGGACAATCTCCAAAGGAATTCCATCCCAGGTGTGCACTCGTTCACGATGATGAACGAAGTGATCAAGGAGCTCGTCGGATCTACCCCAAACAAGAACAACGGCATAATCCCAGGATTGAGTCTTGATCAAGTATCATCACTATTCAACCACGTCACACGCTCGATCTCCCATGATAATTTCAGATCAGCAAGGTTCATCCCACGGATGTACTTACAACTCACCCAATCTGCATTCCTACACCAAAACTACACGGTGCTTCTCTCCACATTGGATGATTTTGTTCATTATCTGTATACATTGGGGTACGAAGACCAAATCATCCAAACACTGAATCAATTCAACATTGATTTTGCCAAGGATTCGAAGTGCAGGTCAGATGCAGTTGTGTTGGAGTTTGTGAAGGATAAGGATGATGTACATCCCTCGTTCCTGCTCAAGTTGATGGAGATCTACGAGGGGAACACAGCACTTATTAAGGCATGCACAAAGCAAAGTGCAGAGTATTTGGAAAGACTTGGAGATGCTTCCTTATTGGACGAAGCTGATGCATCCTCAATTCACACCATGGCTTCTAAATTTGTACACTTTCAAGAGAAGTTACCAGGGGAAGTTGCACAGAGTATGCTGCGGATATGTGACGTTGCTGGTGATTTGTTCCAAGACCTTGAACCTGCAATTTTCGAAAGAGTATTGAAAGAGTTGCAATTATCAAACTCTTTGTATTTGATCATGGGACGCAGACTGTTTCAACACCCACAATTGAAGTTGAACACTACACATTGGAGAGAATTGATGATGCATGCTATTGATCCAAAGGATGGCATACACATGGAGATTGTTTGGGATGTCTATGAACATGGATGGACCAAAGAAATTGAATCAAAGATCCAACAGGAAAGTCAGACAGTTGATGAGTCTACAAATGGGTTTTTTGAACTACTCCTAGTGGCATTGGTCAACTCCCCTCATGAGAGGCAATACCCACAACTATTGACATTCCTCGAGGACAAGTATGACGTTCTAACCACCGTGAGCACATATTCCATATTGATGAAGAAATACATCTCCACACGTGACACTCCGGAACTCAAGCAAATCTTTGAAAATAGCATGAAAGACGGCATCGATTGGAGTGGTGCCAAGATCCTCAACAAGTTCTTCACAGTACTAGCAGAACAAGAGGGCACATTGGACCCTAAATTGGTATTTGGATACTCTCGAAAGATCAAAGTCCACTTAGATTACTTGGACCCAGAGGCATACAGATCCCTACTTGAACTCATGCTTCGAAACAGATTCATCGATGATGTCATCGAATCATTCAAACAAGAACTCCCACCACTTCCCAAAGACATGAAGTATACCAAACCGCAATACCCAGGACTCTATGACGTTTTACACAATTGGTTCTTGAACACTTCAGAGGACGACTATGATCTATGGAGGGTATACACCGAATTCATCAAACATTTCCACATCCCACATGAATGGTACTTCCCACTAATCAAACGCCTCACACATTTCAACAGACCAGATTTGGCATTCGACATATTCCAAACCATGAAACGGATTCATCGTACCACAGGTTCAATCCCACCACCGGAACCGGAGATATACATCCACTTATTCAAACAATTCGGCCACCACTTCTACACTGACGGCGTGGAGACCCTTGATGCCATATACAAGATTGACCTCACCATCAACACCTCACTCCCTTTGCTCAATGCCATAATGGATGCATACAGTTCCTTACAAAACTTTAGCAAAGTCTCACAGACATATTCACAAATCCTTGATTCTCCCACTGGTCCAAACAACGAAACTGTATCTATAATGCTCAAGACGCATACGTTCATCTCACTGGATAACGTACGTGCGTATTGGAACAACATGGATGAATTGGATATCCTGCCCAATGTGGATAACTATGAGAGATACATAGTGGCGCACTGTTATCATGGACATCCAGAACAGGCATTACAAATCGCACAGGAAATGGAGGAGATGGATGTGTTGATGTCCCCGAAAGTTGTGAAGAGTTTGTATCTATGGACAAAGAGTGATGAAGGGAAGATGGAGGTGGAACAATGGGCTGAGAGGGAGCATGGTGAGATTTGGGGGGAAGTGAAAGGGGAGGTTAAAGGTGTTGTGGTGGAGGTGTTGGATGTTCCTAGGGAGATGGAGGAGTTGGGACCAAGTCAGGAGGAGTTGAGGTTGATTAGGAGCTAAGGGGGGTTATTTATTCACACTATTTATTGAGACTGTTGGTCTTTATACTCTATTTATTTGCTATTTATTCATGCATAAACTCATACCTTTCAACACAAAAATACACATGACTTGAAGGGACTACCATAAAAAAAGACACTTCCTTAACTACATCAAGACCCCCCAAAGTTCTATAAATCGTTAAAACTCTTTCCTTGAATGCATCTATTTATATCATGATCCGGCAAGATCATTGAATTTTCTCCTCTTGCAACTGTTTCCCCTCTCCAGTGGACTCCGCTGTGGAATCGTCATTCATCGTCGTATCCTGATGTGCCCCCACTGAACTTATCACATCGTGTAATTGAATATTCTGACCCTCGACAACATGCTCGATGTGATCCTCATCCTTCCCAATTCCCCAGGCCAAGAAGTCTCTTCTCACCTCCACGTAATCATATGCAAACTCTCCAATTTGGTCTTCATCCATTCCAGCAGCCTCAGCCTCTTCGGAAGCTCTCAAATGCAATCCAGGGATTCTATCAATGATGAAGCAGATCAAGGACGTGACAGTCACGGTCCATCCAATACACACTGCGATCCATGCAATTTGCTTATAGATCTGTTTCCAGTTCTGTGAGATGAACCCACCATCGTGCTCAGTGACACCATCCATCCCAATGACCCAATCAGCACCAAACAGTGCGTTGAAGAATAGCCCAATGACACCAGCGACACCGTGCTCTGCCAATATATCCAAAGAGTCATCCACACCAACGAGGTACTTCAACCCTGTGGCGAAATTACAGACGACACCGGTGACGATACCCAGAACGACGGAGCCATATAGTGGGATGTTTCCCGAGGATGGGGTAGCAGCCACAAGACCTGAGATGATACCAGAACACATTCCCACAGTGGACCATTTACGCTCGAGTCTGTAGTCCAACAGGCACCAGGTCATAGCTGCAAAGCAGGCACACAAGTTGGTGTTCATGATGGCGTACATGGCCCTGAGACCCGGGTACAATGCAGTACCACCGTTGAACCCCAGCCATCCGAACCACAAAATGGTCGTTCCAAGCGTCACAAGAGACACGTTATGTGGTCTGAAGTTGATCAACAATCTCTCCTTACGTCTCCCAAGGAACCAAGAGTACACAAACCCTGTGAAACCAGAAGTGATCTCGATGAGTCCTCCAGCATAGTCCAGAACCCCCCATTTAGCGGCCCATCCTTCACCACGCCACACCCATGCAACGATGGGACAATAGACCAACGTGGCCCAGATGAACAGGAAAACCATATGTGGTAGAAGTCTTCCTCTCTCGGCCACTGAACCGGCAATAATGGCCAAAGTGACACACAGGAACATCATCTGGAACACTGCAAAGACGAACTCCGGGTACTCAGAGTCCTCGGTAGCATACACGTTTCTGAAGCCAAAAGAGTCCAAGTTCCCGATAAAAGGGTTAGTGGAAGTACCTGAGAATGCCAGAGAATACCCCCAAAAGTACCACTGTACCATCCCCACCACTCCAGCCATCAACGTGGACCAGATCAACGAGAGTGCAGACTTACGACGGGCAAGTCCTGAGTACAGGAAGCCGAGTCCGGGGATCATGAAGAACACCAATGCGGTGCACACGATGATGAACCCCACTGTGCCGTGGTCATAGGTGTCGGGTGTGATTGCGGGCATCTTCTTTCCTTCTTTCTTTCTTTCTTTGTGTGTTTTGTGTGTTTTGTGTGTACAATTGAGTGGATTGGAGGGATTGTGCGTGGTGTGTCGGTATATTTGTACGTCCAGTGGCTGCCTCTTCAACAACCAGATCAACAGTCAAACGGAACAAAGTAACCCAGCAACAACCTGAACCTCCTGGAAAGTGGAAAGTGTCTATGATGCTGCTCAAACAAATATTTCTTGGTGTCACCTTCTTCCCATATACTCACACAGAGAAACCTGCCCAGACAAAAGCCTGAAAAAAAAAAAAAAAAAAAAAAAAAAAACACACACACAAAAAACACCACCAAGGCACAGAAAAGTGTGACACACGGCAACGGCCTTAAAAAACTTCTGTGCGTTTGAGTGGCCGCAGATTGTGAACGTTGGCATTTTTCTGGGCCTTTTGGAGTGCCAACTTCTGTGCCAACTTCCACAAGTTCCCTTCAGTTCTTAAGATCAAAGAGATCAAAGGGATCAAAGGGATCAGAAGAGATCAAGCGAGGGGATGATTCCCTGACACTTTGACACGACCCTGCAGCCTCCACACTTTCCCTCATCCCCACGGATTTAGTTGAATTCAGCCCGTGCCCGGTGTTATCCCTTCCTGTGCAAACTTGTCGTGGTGGGGGCCCGGCCGGTCTTAGCCCCTTTGGGAACCCCGTGAAGATAAAGCTCCTCACGCTGATTGGCTGATGATTGGCTGATGATTGGCTGGCTGGGTGCTGCTTAATCGTGCTCCTTGCTCGCCGGTGCGAAATTCCGCGGGAAACTGGACATGCTGGTCACGTGATAGCTTTGGATCATGGTGCAGTGGTCCTACGGGAAAAAGATTCCTGGTTCGAATCCTGGTACCATTACAATTGTTTTACTATCACGTTAACTGGTCATCTATAGCTCATGGCCCCATCACTCCTCTCCCTCTCTCATTCTGGACAGCGTCTTCGTACTTCTTTGGTGTCGTCCAGTATCCCATGTATAACAACAACTGACACAGCTCCATATACACGGACATCACCACCAACATTAAGCCCTTGCCGTATATATATCAATCCCATCCAGGGGGGTCACTTTGATTTGCTGGCTGGGTTTTGTTGTTGGAAATGGACGTTTGTGGATGAAGAGTCAGGAAACAGGACTGGACGTCGTTTAATTATTCCCCAGCCACCCAGCGTTGGAGAAATTTACCCTGGTCTTCCATATGTGGACATCATAATAGATTGGATGTTCTATGGACTTGTAACTTATCAAATTGTGTGGAAGAAGAGTCCATTCCAGTACAAAGTGTTGGGGATTCGTGCTAAATGATGCCTGTTGTGTGGGGATCTTGGCACTGTATGGAGATACGCGGCACTTGACGATTACCAGCAAATGTTTGGTGGTGATTGTTCCAATACTAAGCCTTATACTATTTCTATGGATCAATGATATCATACGAGGGTTCTAGGTTCTTTTTTTATCAAAATGAAGGGGGCATTATCGTAACAATTAGAGAGATCACACACACACACACACAATCTGAGACACTTCAAACCTATGGCCGACACATCTCTCATTTCAATCCTCACCAGCAGCCTTAATCAAATCAAAGAACTTCTCTTTAGAAATCTCCGAAATCAACTTCTCCTTCTGTTCCTCTCCAAACACCTTAGTCCCACTCAACTCCTGTGCGGTTCTATTCTGTGTACTCATCACAACGTTGAACAACTGCACAACACCTCTCTGTGCAATCTTCTTCAGCTTCTTCTCATGCTCCAACACCGCACGTGCAGTGGAGTCATCCTTAGGTAATAGGTCCTTCACCCTATCCTTATCATAGATGACCTTCTTCTCCGCTAACAATGCACGACGAGCCTTGGCTTCCAACTTTTCAGACTCGGCTTTTTTCAAAGTGGGTTTAGAACGGGCAAGGATTGGGTCTTTACGATCATATGCCTTTAATTTGGAGCCAAGGATCGCATTCACTGCGGTGGCGAATGATTCTGATCCATCATCTTTGTTTTTCTTTCTCTTCTTGAGTTTTGGAAGGTTTTCATCTGCGTCTGAATCCAATTCCTCAGAGTCTTCTTCTTCTTCGCCATCTGCACCACTGTCATCTGAATCGTCATCGTCACTGCTTACTGCATCCAGGTCCATTTCATCATTCAAGTCATCTTCACTATCATCTTCTTCTTCTTCACTGGATACTGACCCGTCATGTGAAACTTCATCTTCATCTTCAGACGAGGAGACCTCCCTCTGTGTCTTCTTGGAGGACGTGCTTCTCTTCTGTGGGAGGATCTTGTCCGCACTTTTCGTAGGCAGCGACACTGTCACTCTTCTCTTGGACATTTCTGTTGTATTCCCTTTTGTGAATTGCTGTTATTAGGAGCTGTCCAAAGCTCCAAAAGTCAGAACTTCACATCTCTTCACCAAGTTGACATATAAATTTTTTGGCGATGTTGCGCGCTCCGGAAAACCTGGTCACGTGACTATATGTTAATGTGACCAGCTCCGAGGGTATAATCACGTGATCAGTTCCGAGGGCGCGATGTGCCTGGTTTGTTTGTTTATTGTTTCAGCTTTCTCCTTCTATTCCTCCCAAAAACCACCCAACTTTCTGGAGAACTGAAGAGATAATAAGCACCAGGATGGAGTCCACAGAGGAGAAGGAGAACGTGGCACCAGCACAGCCACAGACGACGCCCAAGCGGGAGAAGCTGCCCAAGCCGTCCGCCATCCCACGGCCACAGGTTACGCCATCGAAGGACACCTCTGTGATGACTCCGTTTGGGCTTAAATCACCGCGTGGATCAGTGAAGAACACACCTTCCCGTGCTGCTACTCCCATGGGGTCCACGAGAGGCTCACCGCAGAGTCAGAGGGCGTCGTTGTTGGGGTCTCCCACGCCACGGAGGTCCAGATCTCCACATGATGCACATACACAACGTTCAGAGATTTATGAAGAGGATCTCTCGGAGGAGAGCTATGAGAGTCTACAGAGGATCATCGAGTCGAGACAGGCACAGCTCGCAGATCTCAAGACCTCGTCGATCACTGTACGAACACAGATCCAACAGACGGAGTTGATCCAACAGGAGCTCGAGGAGCAGTTGTTGAATCTTACACAGGTCTTGATCATGAAACGGAACGAGATCGAATCGTTGGAGAATGAAAGGAGAGAGTACGATTTACAACTTGAACGAGAATTTGATTTGAAGAAGAAGGAGATCAAGATTGAGAGTGAACTAGCTATGCAGGAGCATGAAAACCAATACAAGGCACAGATTGATAAGATCATGTCTGAGAAGATTGGTGCCATGGAGAGTCGAAAACTCCAATTACGCAAACAGTTGGATGATTTGAATTATGAGATTGAGCATAGGGATGAGATCCTAGAGAGGAAGTTGGAGGTGATCGCCAAGGAGCATAAGAAGAAGATGCAAGATGCTAAGAATTCACTGGCAACGTCATTACAAAAAATGGTGGAAGAAGCGGAAGATGCCAAAAGACAGTATGAATCTGTAAAAGAGGAGATTGAGTCTGTGAAGATTGAGCATGCCAAACTTCAATTGGAAGAACAAGCAGAACTGGCACAACTTGATTCAATACGAGATGAGAACACCAGGGCAAACGATGATATCAAGGATCTACAACACCAACTTGAAAGTCTTAAACAATCCGCAATTTCCAAGAGGGAATCCATACAAAGACTTGAACAAGAGATGGAATGGAAGTTGGACGCTAAGGTTCAGTTGGATGAAGACTTGATCCATGATGAAGACGAGAGAAGAAGACTACATAACAAGCTCCAAGAACTCAAGGGAAACATCAGGGTCTTCTGTCGTATTAGACCCAAGATCCCCTCTGAAACCAAGGAAGATTCATTATCAGTACAAGTCCCAGATCATGAGGAGGAGAAACAAGAATTTGAAATCACCGAAAGAGCCAAACCCCTGTTGACATCATCATCAGGTTCATTATCACAACAATCTTTGAAGAAGTACAACTTCAGCTTTGACAAAGTCTTCCAACCTGATGCCACGAACCATGATATATTCGAAGAGATCTCACAATTGGTCCAGAGTGCACTATATGGATACAACATCTGTATCTTTGCCTACGGTCAAACCGGTTCAGGCAAGACGTACACGATGTCCAACGAGGACGGAGTGATCCCACAAACGATCCAACAGATATTTCATTCATGCACCAAGGCCAAACAAAGAGGATGGGAATACACCATCACTGGAGAATTCTTGGAGATTTACAACGAGGGTATAAATGACCTTTTAGTGGATCAAATGGGGAATCCACAGGGGGATACACAAAGGTATGAGATCAAGCATGATCAACTCACGAAATCCACATACATCACAAACTTGACACGGATTGAATTCCAAACACCTCAAGAGATGACTAAGACATTTGAGAAAGCACTCAACAACAGATCGATCGCATCTACCAAATCCAACGAACGCTCATCAAGATCACACACGGTGTGTATCATTCGTCTCCATGGAACACACACGGAATCCGGGCAGTTGATCACAAGTGTGTTGAATCTCATTGACCTTGCAGGATCCGAGAGAATCGCATCATCACAAGTGTCAGGGAACAGGCTCAAAGAGACACAATCGATCAATAAGTCATTGAGTTGTCTAGGTGATGTGATCTATGCCCTTGGAGAGAATAACTCTAGACATATCCCATTCAGGAACTCGAAGTTGACATATCTGCTACAGTACTCTTTGATTGAGGACTCGAAGACGTTGATGTTTGTGAATGTCTCACCATTGGCGAAGAACTTGAACGAGAGTGTTAATTCGTTGAGGTTTGCTACAAAAGTGAACAACACTGGGTTGCAGAGAAGGGAATGACCATAAATCTTTTAATGCTTATGACGATTAAAACATGATTATTATCCATAGATCAAGGAGATTATGTGCCTTCTCACTAATTGTGTAGTAAACATGAATTGATCCGGTACATCAACAACTCCCTCAGGCACCCGCGAACAAACAATTAAAACAGCCGACACTTTCCCCCCACTAAAACACTTCAACGACACCCCCCAATAAACACACCAAAATAACACCAAAAGCACAACAAAAAGTACATACAAATACACACAAATGATCACACTCCCGAACACACCGATCCAGCCACTCACAATCCGCACAACACCCTCCAAATCCCCGCTCTCAGACGCGGTGCGCACACGAAGATCCGGGCTCGGCACGTTGACCAACACCGCATCTGCCATCTCCTCCTTGGAAGATTATCTGGATGCCATCATCGAGGAATTGAACAAAGAGAGTGCTCCTTTCACCGAGTGTTTGAAGTATTCGTCCACCGTGGTGCTGAGTGATGTGGCACCGTGGCAATTCGAAGGACGTGTTAGTGGTGCGTGGTCCTTAAGAGATGAGATTGTCGTGCTATGTTGTGATATTGCACTTGGATATAACAAGAGAGCGTTTGAACTGATGGTGAAGTACTCTGCTGACCAACAAGGTGGGGATGTGGTGGATGACAAATTCTGGATCAATGCGTTCAAGTTGTTGAAAAGGGGGTTACAATACACTGAGTTCATGAGACAACAAGTGGATGAATCCCAGCCAATGACCTCTGCATGGGAGGCCAAGAGTGAGTTTGTGCAGTTTGTGCATTCTATCCTGATCATATCTATCCAGTATACCTTCTTGTCCAAATGTCTATGGAAGTTGAAATCCACAGAGTTCAACATCATCAACGAGGAGATCAACTATTCGACATTATCCAGAGTTGCGATCTTCATCAAGACTGAGCTGATACGACTCATCAAAGAATCGAAATACTTCAATGCAGTGGCATGGACACAGGAATTAGAACCAATGCTTAAGCTCGTGAATGGTATCACTGGATGTTTCATTTCCATTGAGATGTATAAGAGTGATAAGCTTGGTCTGTCTATTGGATTCCTCAACATGGCCATCGAGAACATCACTACCAAGACGCATAACTCGGAGGATAGCACAGCGATGGAGTCAGATAATGATGATGCAGAAGAAGATTCCAAACTCAAGAAGAAGTTCAGTTCTTTCAAAAGGAAATTAAACGACAAGAAACCAAACAAGTCATCCAAATCTACAAAGAAGAAGTTCAAGATGAATACCACAGTACGCAACAAACTCTCCACTCCACTCATTGCAGACTACGATAACTTGTTTGCACTCATGGAACTCCTGTACTACAAGTATCATCTCCAGAACGACCATTTAACGTTTGATAAAGTGGTCAATGGGGCAGAGTTGGTGAACTACACACCGATGGGGAGACCCGTCCCTGTGGAGATCTCGGCGTGGAAACCAGCTGGTGCTCTGAGTACACAGAGGTTGAACTCGATACAAGGTGGGTACTACTGACCAGAATGATGATGTTCTCAATTATGTGAAACCAGCGTAGACGGTAGTGTATATCCAAAAAAATGTGTCACGTGACCCGAACAGAAGTAAGAAAAATCCCCCCCAAATTCGACGAGCTTCTCTCACTTTCCCACCAATTCCCCGTACTTAACAACTAATCCAACACAAACCAAGACAAATAGGGCAGAAAGGATGGAGAAGTACACACAGTTCCGTGATAAAGCCACGGGGATCTCACCTTTCATGCCCAATCCTCCTCCTTCGTCCCGCTCTTGGGCATTGTTCCCCCTGAGAGCCCTCCTGGTGCTTCTCCGTGTCGTTATATCTACACCACTGATCTTTCTCCTGGTGATAACGCCTGTCCTGGCTGTTCAGAGGCAGTTACTGAGACTGGTGCTATACATATATGGAATCACCAGCGTGGATGTGTCCATTGAAGGAATCAAGAAGAGCACGAACAACAAGGCGCTATTTCCTACCAAGGAGGATGTATACTTCGTGAACTTCACGAGCATGTTGGATTATCTATGTCTCCGGCTTATCTCCCATGATCCGTTCGTGGTATTGATCCCCAACAACAAGGGAGAGTTGGAACAATTTGGACTGGTGCAATTCATCAAGAGATCAATGTCTGGAAGTGTCACCATTCCAGGTGATAAGATCACTGACGTTGACAGTTTCCAGAACAAAGTGGTGTATATCTTTGCAGAGGGCACTACTTCCAATGGGAAGGCACAACTGCCATACATGCTCACAGATAAGCAATGGGACTCATTCAGATCCAAACTATCACAGAGGAAGGTGAAGACGTTACAGATTGGCACCAGACCACAACATCTCACCACACCGTTACGGACTTCGTTCCTTGCGTATGCATTCCGCGTGTTGAGTGAACTGAACAGTTCTATGAGAGTGAGGATCACGTTTGTGCAACAGGGAGATCAGTTACAGAAGATTAGAGGGAGTATGGGGAGATTGCAGAATGTGCAGGCGTTGACGAATGAGGATAAGCGGGCGTTTGAGAAGAAGTTCTATGGGAGAAAGTGATGCTTCTTATCTACCGTAATTTAATAAAGACTTCAGGGTATGTCATTGTACGTAGCTCAAGATTAATCCAATGAACAAAGAGCCAAATTGAGATAAAAATAAAACCCCACCACGCCCAGGAATCGAACATGGGAACTCCACAGCGCCAAACCCTCCCCAACAAAAAAGAAAAAAAAAACGTGCCGTCCGGAAATTAAAACCAACTTCATCACCAATCATCACCATAAAAATCCACCACTTTTGACACTCCAAAACCACCAAAAATGTCTCTCCCAAACGTCCTGAAAGAGGGAGACGACTTCCTCTCACAATACCCACGCACTGCGCCCTGGTGGAACACAATCTCGCGCGCCACGTGTCTCCTCGCCGTTGGTGTCTCCAAATCCGTCCTCGGGCTCTTCTACAACGCCAAACTCCATGGTCTCGAGCGACTCCAAAGTGCAATCAAACAGAGCGAGGAGGAGAACAGAGGGTTAGTGACGATGATGAATCACATGTCCGTGGTGGATGACCCGTTCTTGTGGGGGTTCCTGCCCTGGAGGATGTATAAGGACGTGGACCAGATCAGATGGGGGATGGGTGCACATAACGTTTGCTTCACCTCGAATGCCCTGTCCTATTTCTTCTCATTGGGGAAAGTCATGAGCACTGAGAGATTCGGCGTGGGTCCATTCCAGGGGAGTATCAATGCCGCTGTGAGGTTGTTGAGTCCTGATGATACGTTGGATTTGGTGTTTGATTGGGATACCTTCGGGAAGAGCGAGAGAGACGCGTGGTTGGATCCACATATGCTCATAAAGAAAGTGAAAGAGGATTACTTACCACCTGTTATACGTTCCAAACCATCATGGGTGCACATCTTCCCTGAGGCGTTTGTGTTACAGTTACAAGAACCGTTCAATAACTCGATGAGGTATTTCAAATGGGGCACAACGAGATTGATCTTGGAATCGACACGACAACCTATTGTGGTGCCAATCTTTGGACATGGGTTTGAGAAGATCATGCCAGAATCACAAGTGGACGAAGGTTCGATATTGGATAGATTCCTACCAGCCAACAGAGGGTCAGATGTGCACGTGTACATCGGGAACCCCATCGCTGATGAGATCATCCGGAAGTATCGTGAAGAATGGGTTGAGCTTGTGAATTGGTATGGTGATAAGACTGGAGAACTCACTGAAGAGTTGAAATGGGGGCAGAAAGCGCAGGATTTGAGATCTAGATTGGCAAGTGAACTACGTCGTCATATTGCTGAGATCCGTCATAAAGAGGCTGGGTTCCCCGAGGAGGATCCAAGGTTTAAAGAGCATAAATGGTGGAAGCAATATACTAGTTCTGAAGGTGCAAGTGATCCTGAGGTGAAGTTTATTGGGATGAATTGGGCTATTAGAAGATTGCAGAAGTTTTTGAATGAAGATAAGCCGGAGAGTGAGAAGTGAAGTTGGGTGGACCATGAGATTATTGAACAATTGGACGAAGGGGTGTTTGTACATATTGACTTTCCGGTATTGACAAGTGTTTTTAATAGACACACATGTATACTCAAGCTTCCACTGGACAAAGAGACATACACTCGTAGTACTACAGTCATGACCAGGATAACATACCACATCAATTGGTAAGACACAACAAACGAAAAAAAAACACAAACACACATCATCATGGTCAAAGACAATAAGAGCTAGCAAAGAATCAAAGGGCTTAGATTCGGATTCTCACAGCCTTGACCTGGGTATAGTTATCCAACGCCTCCGTACCCATCTCCCTACCGACACCAGACTGCTTATACCCACCAAACGGAGTCTGTGAGTCAAAATCGTTATAAGTGTTAACCCACACCGTTCCAGCCTCCAACTTGTTCGACACGTTCAACGCAGTTGAAAGCGAAGTGGTATGGATTCCAGCAGCAAGACCATATGAAGTGTCATTGGCCTTCTGCACAATCTCATCAACGGTCTTGAACTTACTCACAGTGAGAACGGGGCCAAAGATCTCCTCCTTCACAATCTGGAAGTGTTCCTCAACATCGGCAAAGATCGTAGGCTTGATGAAGTATCCACGTTGTCCCAGACGTTCACCACCAGTGAGGATACGTGCACCTTCGTGTTCTCCTAGCTTCACATAGTCCATGATTCTGTCCAGTTGCACCTGAGAAGTCTGTGCGCCTTGGAACGTGTGCTCGTCGAAGGGATCACCAACTTTCACAGCCTCTGCTGCTCCCTTCAGTGCATTGAGTAACTCCTCATAGATGCCCTCTTGGACGTATAAGCGGGAACCAGCACAGCACACTTCACCAGCGTTGAAGTAGATGCCGAGGATGATGCTCTCCACGGTCTTTGCCACGTCTGCATCGTCAAACACAATGTTTGGAGACTTTCCACCTAGTTCCAACGTCACCTTCTTCAAATTAGAACTGGCAGCAGCTCTGAGGATGTGACGACCCGTGGCTGTGGATCCGGTAAATGCCACTTTTCTGATTCTTGGATGTGTAGCAATGGCCTCACCAGTCAACTTGCCAAACCCTGAGACAACATTCAGAATACCTGGTGGGATCCCCGCCTGCTTCACGTACTTGGACACATACAGTGCACTCAATGGTGTACTCTCAGCGGACTTGAGCACAATGGCATTACCAGTAGCCAGTGCAGGACCCACCTTCCATGCCCACATCAACAGTGGGAAGTTCCAAGGGATGATCTGTCCAACAACACCAATTGGCTCTCTCTTGGTATAAGTGAAGTGTGTCTCTCCAGTGTCAATCACACGTCCATCCACCTTATCAGCCCATCCAGCGACAGATCTGAGGTACTGGGCACACAATCCAACATCTCCACGTGATGATGCAATGGCCTTACCGTTATCCAACGACTCAATGCTTGCAATAACCTCCAAATCACCTTCAATCAAGTCCGCAAGCTTGTTGATTGCCCTAGTGCGTTCTCTTGGATGACACTGGGACCACTCCCCTGATTTAAAAGCGGATTCAGCAGCATCAACAGCAGCATCAACATCATCTTCACGTGCCTCGTAAACGTGGCAAATTTCATCTTCGGTGGATGGGTTGATAACTTCAAAGGTTTTGCCCTGTCTTGAACGGACAAACTCGTTGTTGATGAATAGCCCTGTTGGTTGTTCGTAGGACTGGCCGGTTGGGAGGTCCACTGTGACGTGGAGTGGGAGATGTGAATGGTCTGACATTATTTTTCCTTATTTTATCACTTTGGTGTATAATGTGTGGTATAATGTGTAGTGTCATGGAGTGAAGGGCAGAAGGGTATATATACCCTCCAGGCTTCCCCACAGTTGCACAATCCCCAACAATGAACACACAGTGTGACCCCTTTCTGGTAGCATACACACTGGTGTACACAACAGTAAACTCACCCAGAGACACCAAAGGATGGCCAAAGGATGGAAGGAAAAGTACGCAAAAGTGTGGGGAAATTGCGGGATGATGCGGTTATTGTCACTTGGGGGAAACATGGGGAAATAATTGCTGCTGCTGCTGCTGCTGCTGCTTGTTACCCCGGACTTTTGCATAAACCTTTGATCCGGGGAGCATTACGGGGAGGAATTTGGTGAGAGGAGTTACGGACACCGGTTAGAGGTTTTCTCCCTCTAGTTGTAGGCAGTGGATGCTTGGATGTTGTGAAGGAGTCCGTTGTTTCATGGAGAGAGGAGGTTTGCTGTTGGTTGGGGGCTCCATAGATCCATGGGGCAGTGGCCATTTGTGGAGTACAACCACCGGACTGCGCTTAACTTGGTGACTCTATCTACACTGTTTCCTTCTAATACTCGTCTATCAAAATATTAGCCGCATTACCTCCGAATCAAAGGCTGCAGGCATCCAAAATAAAGTGCTGGTAGTACTAGTAAGCTCCACGTCACGTGACATCCCAACCCCGGCCGGTGCGGAACTCCGCGGATTTTCTACTTACCCCGGACTCTGGATCTCTCCCTGGTGCATGTTTGTTTACTTTGCGGTTCTTTCCAGCCACTTTTACTAATGATACGGGGCATGAGGGGTGTATATTGAGTAGTTTGTGCTAGTGCCATCCAGTAGAGATTACTATGCCCTTATACAACGGTAAGACACACAGGCAAGAGATATCAGATTGGGAAAAGTTGCAACAGAAGTTGTCACAAACCTCTTTCAGAAACCGTCTCGGCCGTACCCACAGAAATCATCTACCCCTTTGTTAACCCCTTCATACTTAGCATCATATATGAGAGATAGGGGCCAGTAATCACCCCCCTATTCCTAGGGAATAAATGTCCTGAATTACCCAGATGGGAGAATAGGGGGTAGAGGATCACCGATCCCACACAACTTCCACCTTCCACCGGACAGAAAATGTGACCGATCTATGGATATATAAAGGCGTGGATTCTCCCTCCTTGAAAGATTCAGACTTCAGTTATGCTCTTGAGTCTGTGCGGTAATCAGGTCAGTTTGAGCTAAGCATACAAAAGAGCACTATCACGATCACGATCACTACTAACACTACCGCTACTACCAACACTACCATCACTACTACCACTACTACTGCTAGCACCTCAACTAGCACCACTACTACTAACAACAAAGCTACTAACAAAACCACTACTAGCACTAAAATGTCAAGACCCCAACCAACCACATTCCTCAACCACCTCCCAACAGAGCTCCTCGGTGAAATTCTCTCCCACTTGGACTACCACTCCACCACCTCCCTCCTGGACGCCTTTGACTGGATCTCCCCACACTTCATCACCATAATCGATGATGAACACAAACAATCCTACCTCTCTTTTCAAAAGACACTCTTCTCACGTCCAAGGATCCAAACGGTGTCATATAAGGAGTATCACAAACATAAGCGTCTCATTGACCAGACGCACATGTTTAAGATCATGTTCTTGAACATGTATGACTTCCCCACCGATGTGGTTCAAGGAGGAATGGCACGTTGGTTGGAAGTTAATAAGGATGTGTTGAATAAGTTCTGTACTGTGATTATCCGGGAGGAGTTTGAATCACAAAGAGTCGCAAGGTACTTGTCACAGATCTATAAAACTGGTGCTAATGTCCACAGAGTATGTCCTAGTCTTAGTGGGACTCCATTTGGTGGAGATAATGTCGGGCTTACATTCAAGGGCACTCTACCGGAATCTTCATGGGGGGCTGAAGATTATGAAGACAATGCGTTGTATGAATGTTCAGCGCTGAGAAACATCTGCAGAGTCGATCCTATAAGTCTTAGGATTGATGGGATTGAACGACTTGCAAACATCCATTTCTTCCAGTTGGAGAACTTAGTGATCAATATCGGATCAAGGTTCAAATCACCCAAGATCATAAACTTGGATGCAAGAAGACTTGTGAACTTTACAGTGTATTACCATGATTACATCCCTGAATTCCAAGGTGTGAGTGTATCGACTTCCACATTTGGTGGATCAGAGGACATGGATCCTGATATGCCAAGTTTCCACCTCATACACACTCCATCCACGACTAATTCCCTGACTAGTGGACCCTTCCTACCTATCAAAACAACACCAGAGGAGCTCCTCCAGTATGATTTCTCATTCACGAGCTGTATGAACAGGATCAATATCGTTGGTGGTTCAGGGGCACTCATCGAATCCCTAGATCTATCCCATACGTCCTCCCTATCATGGAGACAGACCTACTTGGAAACATTCCCTCACATAAACAGTCAACTACCACTCCTGTTAGATGCACCAATCCTGGAGAGATTCACATTTGAGTCATTCGTACCAGATGCATACGTCCCAGTGGTCAATAGTCTTCACTTGGAGAGCCTGACCTTAGTGGCACATGATGAGATGCGTCTCCCACTCGCACTCTTGCTCAACGATGAGAGGTACACCTTATTCAAGGAGCTCACCCTAATCACCAGCTCTAGACGAGTGCAGGGGGCAAGGATGTTGGTGGTCCCAACGGAGTTGTTGAATTATTTGAGAGAGGATGGGGAGACGGAGTGGATTACCATCATTGGATGTGGGTTTGGTGCTGGATGGTTGACTGGTGATAGGATGTATGACTGCGTGGGTGATGGGCTGGGAAAGGGGGCTGTTTGTATTGAGGATATCCAGTGTCCTCTTTCAGGGAGAGGCGAGTTTGAGGTTGATGATTATCTGCCACTGAGAGGGAGAGAAGGGGAAGAACCAGAGGAGGAAGATGGTGGTGATGATGGATCTGAAGCTGGTTGAGTGGCCTTTTTTGGTCGTTTTGGCTCCAGGGTGGTCAATATTTAATATTTATTTATGCCCCTTATTTATTCGTTATTTATTGCACTTAATGTTTGTTTCAAGAGCCAATGACACACATTTAAAGCGTAGAGAGAAGAAGTGAAGTCTACGGGGATAGATAAGAAGGTGGTGACATAATCTCTTACGTAAGCGGTATCGCGGAAGTTCATGATGGCAGCTGAAGAGAAACGTCAAAACTCGCCAGCATCAACAGCCAAAACCACCGCCAGAACCACCACCAAAACACAAGCACAAACACGCTGAAAGGCCCGCTGGAGATGGCTCCGTCTACCGTGGATGCCACCATGCAGCTGCCCCAACAACCGCTTTCGGAGACGCCCGCGCTGGCACATCAACAACATCACCTCCAACAACAAGAACATCAACAGCAGCAGCAACAGCAGCAGAACGGCACACAACAGCCGCTGCGGCCGCTCAACACCGAAGTGCGCCATGGTTTGGAGATGGACGCCCAGTACATGGAGTTCCTCGCAGACAACTTCTTCCTCTACTTCGACGACAAGCGCCACCACACCAACGGCAACGCGCTAACCGCCGGGGAGAAGCGCTCCAGGGCCGACTACTACCAGGCGATCCCGGACTGGAAGATCATGAAGGACCGACAGAAAACGGTGAGTGCCGCCATTGTGCTCTGTCTTAATATCGGAGTGGACCCGCCAGACGTTGTGAAGACGCATCCATGTGCTAAGACCGAGGCGTGGGTGGACCCGGTGGCTTTCAACGACACGAAGAAGGCCATCGAGGCAGTGGGGAAGTCGCTCCAGACACAGTACGAGACGCTCAGCTTGAAGACGAGGTACAAGCAGTCCTTGGACCCGTGTGTCGAGGATGTGAAGCGTTTTTGCAACTCCCTAAGGCGTAACGCGCGTGATGAGCGTATCCTGTTCCACTACAACGGTCACGGCGTCCCACAACCAACACAGTCGGGAGAGATTTGGGTCTTTAACAGGAACTATACACAATACATCCCCATCTCGCTCTACGATCTCCAAACATGGCTCGGTGCTCCCTGCATATACGTCTGGGACTGCAACAGTGCTGGGAACATTGTCACCAATTTCAGGAAGTTTGTTCAGAAGCGGATGGATGACGATAACGATGGTGCACATGACGCCAGTGCCCCTTCACCAACATCAGCATACATTGACTGCATCCAACTTGCAGCTTGCAAATCCAATGAGTTACTCCCAATGGACCCAGACTTACCAGCGGACTTGTTCACATCGTGTCTCACGTGTCCCATTGACATCAGCATCAAATGGTTCATCATGCAGAGTCCAATCAAGAAGAGTTACTACGGCCCACTTTTGGAAATGGCCAAGAACAGTCCAAACGGGAACATTGCCATTCCTGGTAAACTCACAGATCGCCGTACACCACTCGGTGAATTGAATTGGATCTTCACGGCAATCACAGATACAATCGCATGGACATCACTTCCAAGACCATTGTTCAAGCGTCTGTTCAGACAGGATCTGATGGTTGCTGCGTTGTTCAGAAACTTCTTGCTCGCTAAGCGTATCATGCCAACGTATGGATGTCATCCAATCTCTGATCCACCATTGCCTGATGTTCAATTCCATTCGATGTGGGAGTCTTGGGATCTTGCAATTGACCAAGTACTCAACCAGATTTTGAAAAACATCAACAGTGAAGGTGTCATTACAACCATGTCAGTGCCACCACCTCCAGATGCTGCAGAGTTTGATACCACTTCAGTTCCAGCACTGGTTAATGGTAATGGTAACGGCAATGGTGTCATGAATGGTAATGGCCATGGACCATCAATGAATGGAGGCATGACCTCTGCTCCATCCACTGCAATCACAACAACATCTACAGCAACACTAACTACAACCGCTGTGAGTGCAGCAGTGGATCCAAACATTCAAAACTATCAGCATTCAACTTTCTTCGAACAACATCTCACTGCATTTGAGCTATGGTTGAAGTATGGCTCATCCACCAGAGAACCACCTGAACAACTCCCAATTGTACTCCAAGTGTTATTATCACAAGTCCATCGTGTTCGTGCCCTTGTGTTACTATCAAAGTTCTTAGATTTGGGTCCATGGGCTGTATACTTGGCACTCTCTATTGGTATTTTCCCATACGTGCTCAAACTATTACAATCACCAGCACCAGATCTCAAACCTGTGTTGGTCTTCATCTGGGCAAGAATCATGGCTGTGGATTATAAGAACACACAACAGGAACTCATCAAGGACAGGGGATTCAACTACTTCATCGTTATGCTCAATCCTAAGGATGGATCAACAAGCACTAATAACGACCATAAGGCACTGTGTGCGTTGATCTTGAGCTTGTTCGTTCGTGGTTTCAAAAATGGACAAAAGCTGTGCTTCTCACCAGACTTGGTGGATAAGTTGTTGGATTACGTGGAATCATCAGACAACCCACTCTTACGTCAATGGTGTGCTCTCTTAATTTCCCAGCTCTGGGATAACAACTTTGACGCCAAATGGATCTCATACAAAGAGGGCCTATTGGACAGATTACTCAAACAGATCAATGATCCAATCCCTGAAGTCCGTGCCTCCATTGTGTTGGCACTCACGAGTTTCTTGCCGGAGAATAACAACGAGGATGAGATCAAAGAGGAGACAAACATCATCATGACTGTGTTATCACTTGCCAATGATGCAAGTCCATTGGTGCGTAAGGAGGTCATCATCTGTCTTTCCAAGATCGTGAAGAAGAACATCAACAATTTCATCGTGTTGGCATTCAACGAGTTATACGCTGAGATTGCCAATGTCACGGACTTGAACAATGAGAATAAGCAGTCTGTTGGGTATGGATCGATCTATCATATCATCTTTAAGACTGTGCTTTTGTTCTCATGTGATGGTCATGTACAAGTGAAGATGTATGCTGAGAAGATTGTGGACTACATCCTTATTAAGTTGAAAGAATCGCCACTCAAGGACACCGTTATTGAGATGGAGAATGTGTTGCTTCAAAGTTCCAATACTTCGTTGGGACTGGGCACGATCAGTCAACAGTTACCAAAACCAATCAAACTGAATGGTAACGCACATCCACAACAGAGGTCCGTGACCACTGGTAACGAAAGGGGAAGAAACAACAACAATGATGATGAAACACGTTCCCTTTCAGGATTGTCATTGTTGAGACGTACGCTTTCTTTCTCCAATTTGCTCAAACCATTCGGATGGTCATCCACTGAGAGTGAAACCGTTGATAATGATCGTTCAACAAATTCAGGACAGGTATACTTGACCACAGCACATGGATCATCTCTACTCCCAAAGACTGCACGTTTTGATGCAAGTGAGGCAGTTGAAGACTTCCCGGAATTACCCTTGGTGTCAACTTTCTTCGACTATAGCGTTGAATACTTTCAAGAACCACAGATGCATAGACATGAAGTTGATGAACCGGGGAGTTTGGAATACACACAACGTATTTGGAGAAGAAACAGAAATGAATCCATTATCAATGAGACACAACCACAGAAGAACTTGTCATTGAGAGGGGATTGGAAGACAAACATGGCATTCTTGAACAATCGAACACAACCGAAATTGATGAAGTTTGCACAGTTTGAGAATTATTTGATCACTTCGGATGATAGAGATAACATCACCACGTTTGATTGGGATGAGGCAAAGCAACTCTCTAGGTTCTCTAACGGGAATCCATTCGGTACCAAGATCACTGATTTGAAGTTGATCAATGAAGACGATTTACCACTTTTGTTCACGGGTTCATCTGATGGTATCGTGAAGTTATACAAGGACTTCCACTCAATGGAGGATGTGAGTCTTGTGACATCATGGAGAGCACTGACTGATCTTCTGCTGACACCAAGATCCACTGGCCTTTTGATGGATTGGCAACAGAGTCGTGGCTCTCTCTTGGCCACAGGTGATGTGAAGATCATCCGTATTTGGGACGCTCCAAGGGAACTGTGTCTCATTGACATCCCAGCACGTTCTTCAAGTGCCATCACTTCATTGACTTCGGATCAAGTTGCTGGAAACATCTTTGTATCTGGGTTTGGTGATGGAACTATCAGAGTGTATGATCGTCGTTTGGATCCTAGGGATTCAATGGTTAAGCTTTGGAGAAACAACAATGGTGAAAGATCATGGATCACAAACATTCACATGCAAAGAGGTGGATATCGTGAATTGGTGAGTGGATCTACGAACTCTATGGTCAATTTGTGGGATATCAGATTGGATGAACCAGTGGTGAGCTTTAAGGGCCATGAGAAGACTATGACGAGTATGCAAGTTCATGAACATGCACCTGTTATTGCCACTGGATCCAGGATGGTTCGTCTTTGGACCACTTCTGGTGATTTGGTTTCGAGTTTTAAGAATTCGAGTGGGTTTGCAAGTAATTTACAGAACAGAACTCCATACTTGTCCTCGTTGGCACTTCATCCACATCGGATGATGCTTGCTGCTAACAACACTCATGATCCATACATTGGCATTTACAAGTGTACAGAGAATGGTTCCAGAGACTGAGATATGTTGTTGACTGATATTGGAAGGGTAATGAACGTTTTGCATGATGAGTATAATTTGTAGTACGTGTAAACTCTCCCTATATAAATAAAAACTGGCCCCATAAAAGTTCCTGACGATCAGCTCATCTTCTTGACTTCCACCACACACTGAACAGCTTTGCACCAACAACACCAAGGATCCCCACAGAGCCATTCTGAATCACCCTCAATATAAGATCCTGTCTTTGTGATCTTTCCACGGCTTCAGAGTATGGAATATCGGCTTTGAATGACACCATCGTGTACAATGGGATCCACTTCTCCCTCATAAAATACGTCAGTGCAAAGTCCACTTTCTTCTTGAACAGGAACAACTTAGATGTGACCTTGTGTGACATTTCTTTATAATTGGCAATCGCAAGGTCCACAATGGCAAGAAGGTCCTTATGACGTGTTTCCGAATACTCTTCAAACGTCTCCTTCACAGCACCTCCATTCTTCTTCAACAACGAGAGCAGCACATACACATCTTCAAATCCACAGTTCATGCCCTGTCCATAGAATGGGACCATGGAGTGTGCAGCATCTCCAACGATGAGTATCTTGTCTTCATAATGGTATGGAGAACACTTCAAAGATAGGAGCTTACCTTTTGGATGGTTCTTGAAGGCAAACAGCAACTTCTCCTCCGTGATCAAGTCCACTGCATCTGGGAACTCCTTCTTGAAGAAGGCCGATACTTTCTCGTCACTGTCCAAGGATTCAATCATCTCCCAGGGGGCAAAGAACGTGCTAGTGAATGATCCATCCAAGTTGGGCAATGCAATAAGCATGAAGTTATGACGCGGCCAGATGTGTAAATGGTTCTTATCGATCCTGAACTTGTCCTTCTTCACCCCAGGAGCGATATAGAGCTCCAAGTAGGCACAGTCGATGTATTCCTGTGTATAGTCCATTCTGGTGATCTTCTGAAGCTCCTGACGAACTTTGGAGAACGTGCCATCTGCACCGATGACAAAGTCAAACTCCTGTGGTGTCTCGTCTCCTTGGAAGTAGAGCTTCGTGGTGGTCTTGGTGTCAATCTTCACCAACTTCTTGTTGAATTGAAGAGAAACGTCCTGTTGTGCCTCCACCTCGTCCAGCAAAAGGTCGTTGAGATAGCTTCTATCGATAGAG
The DNA here is from genome assembly GCA_030563305.1 of Petasospora maesae. Taxonomy (NCBI): domain Eukaryota; kingdom Fungi; phylum Ascomycota; class Saccharomycetes; order Phaffomycetales; family Wickerhamomycetaceae; genus Petasospora; species Petasospora maesae. The sequence continues at coordinate 28,451 of JAKUBT010000075.1, forward strand.
TTGATTCCCTTCCCGTCAATGTCATACTGCTGGCTCTCCTGCACACCGTCCAAGTGGTGGATCATGCGCCCCGTCATCGGGATAACCTTCTCCAGCACACGCTCACACAGCACTGGATCCACGTATTTCAGGGCATTGATTCCTCTATCGCTGACTGCGAGGTTGATGGACCTGAGCTGCTTGTTCTGCGTCTTTCTCGGGTCGTCACGCAGCTCGAAAAGCGTCACTTTGTAGCCCTCCTTGGCGAGTCCCAGTGCGGAGAGACAACCGACGAGTCCTGCTCCGACAACAGCGACTGATGGCATTTTCAGTTGGTTCTTTTGTTGGTGGTATGAGGTGTTGTTTGTTGATAAGTTGTCTTACGATTACGGTGCTTTTTGTCCGGGCCTCGACCTCCGAGCTTCGGGGCATGTGACCAGTGGTGCACGGATGTTTTAAGTCGTTCTAATTGTCTTACGCTGTGATTTATACGTTTCGAGAAGAGCTGATTAACCAATTGTGCAAGTTTATCACTGTTTAATGGCCCTGTAACTACTTGGAGAGCATAATCTCGTGCAAAACGTTAGTGTACATTAATGAGCGGTTTGATCTATGCAAAGGACACCTTCTTCTTCTTTGGTTTCTCTCCCTCCGTCGACGCTGATGTTCCCTCCTCAGCCTCCTTCAAGATCTTAGCTCTCTTTCGTCTATCAGTTCTGGCCTTTGTGGCCTTGTTCTTGATCTCCTGCTTCTTGTCCTCGAGCTTACTGTTCTTCTCCTCCTCCTTCTTCTCCATCTCCTTACGTTTCAGGTCTCTGAGCTCCTCCAGCCTCTGTGCCTTCTCCAACTTGGACATGTCTCTCTTCTCGTCCTTGATGATGATCTCCTGGATGATTCTGTTGTACTGTGTAACATCCTCTGGGTCCTCTTGCACAAACTTCTTGCCCTTCTTTCCTCGAGGTCTCTTGGCACCAGGCATGATTGCACGATTCAGTACGGGCAGATCAAGATCCTTCTCGTCGTACTTCTTCGTCTTGTTCTTCTTTCCATACAACCTCATCAGTGCCTGCTCTCTCTTGACATCTGCCATGTTTGGCTTCTTGAACTTGGACTTCTCCTGCTGGTTCGATGTGAAGCCCAGTCTGTTGCGTGCGGCGGAGTCACGGAACACCTCAGACTCCACTGATCTCGTACCATTCTGCTTGGCCGTACGTTTAGCCGTTTTGGACTGTCTTGGAGCCATTCTTTCTTGTAGTTTTGATAGTGTTTTTGTAAGAATTACAAGGTCCAAAGTGGAGGAGATGAGCTTGATGTCTTGTCACATAAATTTTCCAGGCAGAGAACCAGATCCGCGAATTTCGCCAGAGTTGCGCAAAAGTGCGAAAATTGGCGTAGTAGTGATACCTCATTAGGATAAATTGCGAAAATGCACTACCCTGTTTGCGCAAGAGCATCAACATTTCGAATTCACTGGGATTTAAAGCGATTTTGTTAATTTAACCGTATATTTAGTCATTAATGGCGTATTTGGAATCTCCCCGGATACCTCAAATAGCTTCGTTCAAATTGTTTACTTTACGATTTATGTGAAACCAAGGCCGAGTCTCGGCCGAGATCTCCAACCTCTAAATCTCATGATAAAGCAGCCAGTCGTAGCACAGGATTGCACTAATGTGATCATACCCTCTCAGCAATATCAAGTTGCTGTCATATATTGAAGTACTGTCGATCAATTCAATTGTAGTATCTGTGGAAATGTGTGACACGAAGCGTATAAAGTGGGGCAAGGGCGGCCAAATGGATCATGAACCAATTCTTCCCCCATGGAGAAGCACACTGTAAAGTATCATAAGCACCATACACTACAACAAAGGTCCATTTATGTTTACTGCTCTCCATCACTTTCTCTGTGTCAAGGTGCCAAGTGGCACATCAAAAGGTGCGGAGTCCTGAGAATTTCTCGAGACAATAAACCCCCGGGGAAAACACAACCTCCACAACCTCCACAACCTCCACACTTCCAACACCAACACCAACACCAGCGTGACCCTCCCGGTACATCTTTATTCCACGCTGCTAATCCACACCTACCTCTTCAGGAGGAATACGACATAATAGCCATCACACCTACTAAACCCGCATACATATACAAGCAGTGCAACACCACTTAGCCCCCCCCCCCCCACACGATTACATAATCGGAAGCGTCCCCCGCACGAGAAGTCTCTTTAGTAGTAGAGGATGTCAGTGCACATGGAGGTTTACAATCACCCGGAGCCGTTAAACTGATGGTGATTTTGTATGAGATGAGGGTGGTGCTCCACAGGGATGTGCTCAGGTTTCACCCGCAGGCCTTGTCAGATACACCCATGCTATGATTGGTGCTAATGAACGATCAACACAAGACCCATATAAAGACTCAAGTCCCCTCTGGACTATGAGCGTCTATATCTCCCGTCATGTTATACAAGACACTCAAGTCATAAAACATGCCACGGATCCACTTCACACTCCCAGAGATCTTCAAGGTCTACTCCAAAGACCAGAACCTTCCGGAGTATGACGACCTAGACATCGAAACACGTTCCCTCACCCAACAAAAGATCGAACACGATCTCACAAGAATCACAGCCACCAAAAAGTATAAGCGTGTTGTTCTATACATCATCTCCACCATCTGGACGTTGATTCTTTGGGGGTATGAGTCCCAGGCGGGTGGTATGGTCCTGTCAATCCCGCAGTTCAGAGAGGATTTCGGATATGAGTACAATGGAGAATGGGTCCTCAGTGCTAAATGGCAAAGCACAATCATCGCTGGACCTATGGCCTCTGTTGCCTTTGGATTCATCTTGGGGTCTTGGCTCTCTGATAGACTTGGAAGACGTCGTATGATGATTCTCAGTACGTTGTTCGGTATCCCATGGATCACGATGGAGTACGTTGCCACCACCATTGAAGTGTTCTTTGTTGGAAAATTCATGAATGGATGGGCATTGGGATCGTTGGCTGCTGTTTGTTCGGCATATATCTCGGAGATATCACCATTAGCGTTGAGAGGGATATCATCTGCTGCTCAGAATTTGTCTGCTTGTGTTGGTCCATTCATCTGTGTGCTCATCAACAACACTACAGTTTCATACACCTCTAGAATGGCATACAGGGGCATCTTTCTCCCTCAATGGGTCTTTGCCATCACTGCACTCATTGTACAGTCATTCATTCCAGAATCACCATACTGGCTCTTGTCCAAGAACAGAAAGAAAGATGCTTTGAAGGAGCTCAATAGAATGTTTGATGATGAAGAGACTGTGCGGAACCAGTATGCATTGATGAAAGTCACTGTTGATGAAGCCACTGCTATCTCTTCTCAATCAGGAACATATTTGGATTGCTTCAGAGGTAAGGATTTGAGAAGAACGTTGATCGTGGCCTTCACGTTTGTGATGCAGGCTTTCTCCGGGGTGGCATATGTGACGAATTACTCCACTTATTACTATCAACTTGCTGGGTTCAGCACTGAAAAATCCTTTCACATCGCATGTGGTGCACAGGCACTCTCAGTGAGTGGAACATTGACCTCATTCTTCACAATTGATAGGTTTGGTCGTCGACCTGTGGTGTTGTCTGGGATGATTGCATTGACAATCTTGAACTTGCTCATTGCATGCACCGGTCTGAACAAGAACAACAGAGGGGCAGTCACTGCATCTGCTGCATTCATGGCGATGTACAATTACATCTATAACATTGGAATTGGGCCATCTCCAAGTGTGTTGGGTAATGAAGTCTCATCTGTGTTCTTGAGGGCAAAGACGTTATCGATTGGGAACTTCTGGAACAATGCCTTCCAATGCATGTGGTCCTCCGTGTTGCCATACATGTTCAACCCTGATGAGGCGAACATGGGATCCAAGATCAACTTCATCTTCACCGGATTGTCATTCTGTTCAGTCTTTGTGTTTTACTTCTACCTCCCAGAGACCGCACACAGATCCTTTGAGGAGATTGATGAGATGTTTGCAGCTGGTGTTCCTCCAAGACGGTGGAGAGGATACGTCACTGAGAAGCAGGTTCACTCGAACGCGGTGTTTGAGGAGAAGTACGGTGGAGACGTTGAACTCGTTGAGAATGTTTCCGCTGAGCCTACTTCTGCTAACTCTGAGACAGAGGTTTAGTTGATGTGGCATGTTTGTTCGTATTGCTTCTTGATCAATAACATATGTTTATGCTGTCCTGTGTCTGGCCACCAACCAAAAGTAGAGTTTCCCTATCCAAAGTGCCCAACAGGAGTGTCATAGAACAAGTGACAAGATGTCCTGATTGGTAAAGTGTCATGAAGAGTATATAGCCGATGGCCGCCGTATCCCGGTTAGCGCAGCATATAAAACGCGTTCGCGGAAAAGCGCGGTAAATGTGCTTTGTTTACATTTGAATGCCAAATCAAAACAAAACAAACCACTCGCCCACCAGCTCAGCGGCTACGATCAACACTTCCCAAAGCGGCAAACAGGGATACAAGGGAACGTCTCTGGAAGGACAGGAAAGAGCACATCATTTGCTAGCCACTGCTACACTCCCGCGTGATGTCCACCAAGAGCATAGCCTCCCGGTACCTGGAGAACCTGGCGAGCACCAACAGCTCTCCGCTCCAGCCATCCGCTAAGCTCAACACCCCGCTGCCGTCGCCAACGAGAAGAAAAGGCAGCTCAGAGTTGCAGAATGTGGAGCTCAACAACTCTCCAACTAAGGCCACTCCAATACAAAGACTATCCCCGGTCAAGAGAATGGTCCTGGAGAACGAGAGGGCAAGACCGATCGAGGAGTCCATCGCCGACCTGAAACTCGACTCTCCATCACCGCTGAAGCGCTCTACACAGTCACTCGCTGACAAGAAAGAGCCGGCACCACAGTGGACTCTATCAAACAGAACATCGAAGAAGGGATACGAGTACCTCTGCCGTATCGGTGAAGCCAAGGAATGGATCGAGAAAGTCACAGGAGAGGAAATCCCACCCGCCTCCGAGCTCGCTTCAGATGCATTGAGAGATGGTGTTATCCTAGCCAAGTTGGTCAAGCATTTCAAGCCAGAGTTTGCTAGAAGAATTGTGCCAAGTGGATCCAAGCTACAGTTCAAGCACACCGAGAACATCAACGTGTTCTTCCAATTCCTCGACTATGTGAGAATGCCAGATCTCTTCAGATTCGAGCTTACAGATCTCTATGACAAGAAGAACATTCCAAAAGTTATCTTCTGTCTGCATGCTCTCAGTTTCATGATGGCTCAAGAGACCACAGCCCCAACCATTGAGAATCTGAGTGGAAAGCTCGAGTTCACACAAGAGGAGATCAAGAAGTTGGATACCAGCTTGGCCACTATGAGCATGCCAAACTTTGATTCTATGAACAAGCAGTTTGGGAAAGACGATACGAAGGGATCACAGAAGGTTGAGCTCACACCATTGAAGCAATCCTTGACACCGGTATCACCTTCTAGGCCAGTTCCGACCTCCCCAAGAAGAACAAACCTTCAGAGTCCGTTCTTGGAGAACGAGAACAACGCTGCACCACCACCAATGCCCAAGACTCCTCTATTTGTGAGAGGTGACTCCTTGAAGAAATCCAATGGCTCAACCTCCTCAACTCAGACATTGGAGAACAAGTGGAGAGCTACAGCACGCCCAGAGACACCAGCACAAGATGACGATTATGGTGCCTCTTTGGTCAAAGGATACCAGGCTTCTCCAACCAAGAAACAAAGACTATCCGAGAGTGAATACTTGAACACCATCGTCAAGTTCCAGTCTATTGCAAGAGGTTCTATCTTCCGTTACAACATGTTCGTTGACAGAATCATGTTGAAGTCCATGGCTGAGAACGTCATTCAACTCCAATCTCTTGCAAGAAGAGCCATCGTTCGTCAGAAGTACAAGGGTTCCATCACCACATTCACTGACTTTGAGCCTACACTTGTGAATCTTCAAGCGGGTATCAGAGGAAAGATTGAAAGAACCCGTATCGTTTCAGTCACAGAATCCCAACCAAAGGATATGACTGCAGAGTTACAGAGTCTTTGTCGTGGGTATTTGGTCAGACGTCAACTCAACAGAGTCGCTACGCAATTGTCATACAACGAGCCAAAGATTGTTAAGCTACAGAGTCAGATCAGAAGAAATTTGGTGTTCTCTCGCTCACAGAAGGCTGCTGAGGCAGAACAACCAATAACCATGTTCCAAACACAAGCTCGTCGTGTATTGCTCCACAGAAAGCTCAACAGATCAGTGAAAGAGGCACATTCTTCAGAGGAGGCAATCACCATCATCCAGTCTGTCTCTCGTGGTGAACAGGTGAGGGGAACTTTGAAAAGTATGCAGGGGACTTGGGAGAATGAGTTGCCTGTTATCACTGAGTTACAAGCCATTGCCCGTGCTGGTATTTCAAGAAACAACCTGAACAACGTGTTGGATGTTTTGGACTTCGAAGAGGGAAGAATCACAGAGTTATCGGCCATTGCAAAGGGAAAGCTTGTGAGATCACGTATCGTTGCTATCAAGAGTGGCATTGCCTCTTTTAAAAATTCCATTGTGAAGGTTCAGAGCCAAGTACGTGGTGTTCTGTCACGTTATGACATGGAGATCTTCTTGGATGCCCTAGATTACCATACTGAAGAGGTTGTTGAACTACAATCATTGATCAGAAGACATCTATACAACAAGTCCATGAAAGAGGAGATGAAGCACTACGAGGCAAACCTTCCTTCCATCATTAAGATCCAAGCTTTCATCAGAGGGAAGTACTTGGGTAATGCATACAAGTCATTGATCTCTATGGAGAACCCACCACTCTCAGTGATCAAGAAGTTTGCATATTTGTTGAATGACAGTGATGTTGACTTTGAGGAAGAAGTGAGATTGACTAGGCTCAAGGAATCTATCAATGAGAAGACAAGTTCAAATGAGCTTTTGGAGAGACACATCAGTCAGTTGGATCTGAAGATTGCATTGCTTCAGAAGAATAAGATCACATTGGACGAATTGATCCTACAAAAGAACAAATCTGTCGATGCTCACCCACATCGTAACGCTGCTACAATTGATGTGACCTCTTTGAACAGAAAGGCCAAGACAAGAATGGAACTGTTTGAGAAGTTCTTCTATCTGCTCCAGACCCAACCTGCATACTTGACCAGATTGATTCACAGTGATTCTCGTGGTGTTGATATTGCAATGAAGATCTTTAACAACTTGCAGTCCAAGGAACTTCCAACGAGAGAGGAGTACTTGTTTGTGCGTCTTATTGAGTCAACATTGAAGGACGTCATCATCAAGTCTCAGTCTATCGATGAGCTTCAGAAGCATACCACTCTTGGATGGCAAAGACTCTTGAAAAGCTTCAACGAAACACAGCAGAAGTCCTTACGTGCACTCTTTGGATCCATCGTTGTAACCATCGTTGGTGATTCTGAACTTGACCTTGAGAGTGACCCAGTGTTGATCTATAAGAAGGTCCACAGCACAGCAAGACAGATCCCAGTGGACCAGGCAATTGAAGATCCAGATACGAAGGCAACGTTCATCAACAACTTGCAACAGATGAGAGAGTATGGATCTGAAGTGTATCGTATCTTGAGTGACAACATTGACAACATTCCAACACATATCAAAGTTCTTGCCAGATCTGCATTTAAGACATCCATGAAGAAGTTCCCACATTACCCTGAACAAGAACACTTGGCTAATGCTGGATTTGTGTTGATCAATGGATACATCAACTTGATCTTCGATTCACCTGATTTCTTCCACATAACTGCACTCAACGTTGCCCCAGGATCTGCAAAGAACCGATCTGAGATCTCCAAGTTGTTAACACAGATGTTCATCATGAAGCCATTTGGAAGTGAGCATGTGTATTTGCAACCATTGAACAAGTTTATCAACTCTTCAGTGGATGGTGTTCGTTCTTTGATCAAGAGTCTGATCAACGTGGGTGAGATTGACACAGTTTACAACATGACGGTGTACGATGACATGACTGCACACAAGAGACCGAAGTTGACTTTGAGAATCTCTGATATGGTCTCGATCAACGAATTGGTCAAGAGAGAGATTGATATTGTGGCACCGCTTGCAGATGATACTTTGAGAGAAGTGATATTTGAGATCCAATCCAATCCAGCTTCTGACTTGTCAAGATTGAGTGGATACTACACTTTGAGTTTGAACCCATCGAGTTACAAGACATCGAATGAAGACACAAGATCCAAGGCGTTGTTCATGCAGGCTAAGAGAGCTGTTTTGTATTTGGTCCAAGTGCAGGATGACTACAATGACTTGTTCAGTCTGTTGAGATCCCAAATTGATCCAATCCATGAGATCAAGTTCAAGCAGATCATCACCGCAGAGAAGAGAGATATCCAATTGAACAGAGTGAATGACTACGTTAACGATGGTCGTGGATTCCTTGGTGATTTGTCCAAGATCTCATATCATAACTTGAAGCAGATTGCACTTGAACGTATCTTGGAATTGGAATCAATGGGTCAAGTGACAAGAAAGAATTCCTTCCAGATCTTGTTGAATGAGATTGCCCATGATATCAGAACCAAACACGACCAAAGATTGAGTCGTAAGAAGCAATTGAGCATTGCTGAGAACACATTGATCAGACTTGATGAGAAGCATAAGTTCCTCCAAGAGCAACTGGATGGATATAACCTACACATTGACAAGTCTATGGAGGAGCTTCAATCCAAACCTGGTAAGCAACGTCGTATCCTGCCATTCACGAAGCAATTCTTCTATGAGAGAGAACTGAAGAAGTCAGGGAACGTACCGAAGTTCGGAGCATACAAGTACTCATCCAAACGCCTGTATGAGAAGGGTATTCTTGTTGAACTTCGAGGCTTGGATCAAAACCTGGGAGCATCAGGCTCATCATCGTTCTTTGGTGGGTTCAACTTCCCAAAGATTGACTTTATGTTCAACTGTGATCGTGCTGGTATCTTCACAATCTCATGCAAATCTGGCACTGTGGCGATGAATGGATCATTGGAGACGTTGACGATTGATCAACTGTTGGAGTATCAGTTTGACAATAAGCCACAGGTTGCGTTCTTTGATGGGATGGTCAAGTTTGATACAAACTGTTTGATCAACTTCATCTTCAAGAAGTTCTACCACAGTTATGAGAGTTAAACGGTGCCTCTTTTGCTGTTTTTTTGTTTTATGAATACCCCCCTTCCCCTACTGACGATTTGAAATTTTGAATGTTACTTTTGTTTGAATAGAACCAAAGAGATAAACTCATGAGTGTAGTAACTACTAACGGGACTTAGCGGAGAGAGAGAGACGTGTGGATATGGAACTGCATGCATCGTCCATGGTGCACGTGACACACGGTGACCTCTAAATCCGCCCGCTTGGCTCGCTTACATTTACATCGGTTTTAAAGCCCCGTAAGGACCCAATGCGTGTTTTATGCACTGTCACTATTGTTCACCCGTTAAATCCACAAATCATAGCCAAAAGATCCCCAAAAAACAACCACCGAAACAGCCGTCTGCATCGGAGTTCCGCGCGTCCCCCTTTATCTCCGCCTCTTATCTCCGCCATTGAGCTCCGAGCAGTATAAAAATCGACAACTTCGGCCTCCTTTTCTCCCAAATTCACCACTTTAAACAGACATCATTGCAACTCACATTCAACTTGCACTCAAAGAACAAGTTGTATTGGACCCAGAACAACAACAATGGCTTCTCTCCCACCTCAGAAATGCTGCACAGAGGCCACCGTCAAAGGTACGACACCATCAACACTTCAAGGGATCCTCTTGATCTCTTAATCCCTCCAACTGGTATGCTAACAACTGAGTCAAAACAGCCGGTGAGCCAGTCGGAACTATCAAGAACATCTGCGGACTCGACACATACATCGTCGGTGAGCCTTCTGACAAGATCGTCGTGATCATTACCGACGTCTTTGGAATGCAATTCATCAACAACAAGCTCGTCGCTGATAGATTTGCCCAAGCTGGGTTCTACACCTTCGTGCCTGATATCTTCAACGGAGACCCACTTGTAGACTTTGCCTCTTTGGGAACGTGGATCCAGAAGCACTCACCACAAGTTGTTGGTCCTTTGGTGGACAAGTTCCTCGGCGAGTTCAAGGAGCAGTACAAGCCTTCATTCTTGGGTCTCGTTGGTCACTGCTATGGAGCAAAGATGGCCATCCAGCAGATTTCAGAGGGTAAGCCTGGTGATGCTATTTGTGTTGCCCATCCTTCCAATGTGGATATCAAGGAGGTTGAGCTTATCACTAAGCCATTCTTGATCTCTGCTGCTGAGACTGACAGAGTCTTCACTGATGAGTTGAGACACTTGACCGAGGCTAAGTTGAAGGAGATGGGTGCTGTTTACCAGATCACCGTCTTTGCTGGAACTTCTCATGGATACGCTGTCAGGGGTGATGAGTCTATCCCAATGGTCAAGTATGCTAAGGAGAGAACTTTGCTTGACCAGATCGCTTGGTTCAAGTACCACTCCAAGTGATCGAAGCCCCATACAATCGAGCACTACACTGGATGTTTACAAGTTATTTATCTCTCCAGACGTGACACTTATCTGAATATTCAATCTGAAACCTTCTAGTAGTCCCTTTTGCAGTGATGAACCATGAGAAATCAACCTTTTTTTCACTATATACAGAACCCTCCACTCCATCATCGCTTGAACATATAACTCTCCTCCAGCACCTCCCTCGCCTCGTTGATCTTCGTGGCGATATATGCAGACCCACCTCTATCCGGATGGTTCGCCATCATCAATTGTCTATGTCGTGTTTTCAAATGCTCCTTCGAGAGCTTCATGATCTCATTACTCTCGATTCCCAACACGTTCAACGCCTCCCGTTCAGTCATCTTTGCACCAAACCCACCGGGGAACCGTGATAGTTTCTCTCGTAATGAAGGGTCCACGTGCATGTTGTTTTTATATTTCGGTTTGTGCTGATGGTCTGTGGAGTCTGTGATCTTGATCCCGTTGAGTTGTGCTATCCGTACTGGGGAGAGTCTTCGTAGTTGCAGCGTCGCCTGGATCGCTGATTTTGCCTGTTCACAGCAGTTGTTAGTTATCATTGGACATTGAAGAAGAAGGTTGATGAATGTGACCTACCGTTATGGCAACGGCTGTGACTCCCACGCCGATTATGATGGGGAGAACCTGTGCTTGGTCGTTAGTATCCATTCTTTGATGCTCCCTCAGTATCCACACATCCGCCCGATATTCGGGAAATGGAAGCAATATATGTGTAAACCAGACCCCAAACATACCATAAGACCAACTTTCAAACTCCCAATACGACTCCTTTGTGCACTTATCGCCACATTTCCCAGTCCAAAGTGGGGGGACCGTCTCTCTCCTCCGCCAAATTTCCCGCGCAGTTGAACTCCTCCAGAAATCAAGTCACGTGACAATTAGCTTAGTCATCAACTACTGCGCATGTTCGGATCAACTATAAACCTCCGCCTCCCTCGTTTGTTGACGTTTCTTTCCCCCATTTAAGCCGTGTTTCCCACTACAATTACCACACAAAAGTACCCCAGAGCACACAAATTCACAAGATGACAACACTACGTCTGAACGTGCGACGTTACGAAGAATTCTGCTGCCAAATGACCGTGTTGTTCCCCAAGGTGTTGACCTCGGCACTCTACGTATATGGACTCCACGGACTGATATTCGCAGTGTGTATACCCCTTGTCTCTGGGATTTCTGGAGTGCTTATCGGTGGTATTGGAGTGATACTGTTTGTGGTGGGGCTATACACCTACTTCAAAGTGATACGCGTTGGATGTGGTTCACCGTTGGATTTCGATGAGTTGCGAGGGGACCGTGTTGTTAATGGAGGGTATGATGATGATAATGTGAATAGAGAGGATGATATTGAGTCACAGATCACTTCAGAACAGAGCAGAGGCGTCCCTGAACCACCACAGTTCTTGGTGGAGCATTCCGTTCAGGTGAAGAGCAATGGGAAGTTCCGGTATTGTACAAAGTGCTCATGTTGGAAGCCTGATAGATGTCATCATTGTTCATCTTGTAATAGGTGTCAGTTGAAGATGGATCATCATTGTCCTTGGTTCGCTACGTGTGTTGGTTTCAAGAACCACAAGTTCTTTATTCAGTTCTTGGGGATCACAGTGTTGTACACCACGTACATCTTTGCCATCTCTGGATACTACGTGTTCAAGTTCTTCCAAAACGAGGAATACCTGGATCAATTCATCTCACTACAAATCCTCATTCTTTGTATCATCTCCATGACAATGTCAATATCTGTCTCGGTGTTTACAGGACTGCAACTATACCTTTTACTGAAAAACACCACAACGTTGGAGAACTACGAGGCACACAGATACAGAAACAACATGAGCATCATCGAGGACACATACTACAGATACTCCAACAAGCCCACGTCTGATGAATTGGGGAACGTGTATGATCTTGGACTCATGGGGAACTGGAGGGCCGTGATGGGAGAGACATGGTACGAATGGTGTTTCCCAGTTATGAATAAGGTGAGGTCAGATAGATTCAAGGAGAATGGGTTATACTATGACACAGACCCAGTGGTTTATTCCAAACTACAAAGAAACTCACAGTTACAGCAGACACTTTTGAGTCAGCTTAATGGTCTACAGTGATGATGGATTCTATTCTAGCAACGAACAATATTGAAAACGATATACTCATGAATCTTTTATGCAACGTTCTTTAACCTCTCTTCTTTTTTTAGTTCTCCTTCTTCTCCTTAGCACTCTTCTCCACAGCTCTCGACTGTTGAAATTTAACCAAAGCCTCATAGCCAATACCACCAGACACCAACCCCAATGCGACCCATTGTCCCCATGCCAAATCATGACCAAACAACACCACACTCAAGAGCATCGACATCATCTTTCTAGTCACAGTCACAGTGATGAGTGCAATTGAACCGAAATTGGACAACGTGACAAATATGAAGATCTGTCCAATGGCACCACATATGGCATACATCGATATCTCCCTGAGGATGGATGGGTATTTGTATATGAAATCCAATGCGTATTGGAGTTGATTCGTGAACACACCAGCGTATAACAGCGTAAGCCAGAACGAGACAAAGTTCAAAGAGCATTGTAGATGAGCACCAGTGAGTTTCTTATTCGTTCTGAACATTGAATCTTGTGCAGCATTGGTGATTCCATCCAACAGTAAAGAAGTGCCCAACAACGCGAGTCCAATGGTCATGTTCCCCTCCAAAGTATCCGCTTTGTTCTTCTTCTTGGTGCTCATCAACGAGAACAACACCACTCCAGCGGTGACGACTCCAGCAACCATGTACTTATACAGCGGGAACCTCCTTCTGTAAAGAACCATATGCACCACCATCACAGGGATCAATTTACAGCTCTTTGCCAGCTGATAAAGCATGAAATCCACGTGTTCAGTCGATGACATCCCGATCGGTGAACTCAAGGACTGTGTGACCGCCACGAGCGTCACACTCTTCAACAACGACCATTCAAATGCTCCAACACGCTTCTCCGTTGCAATTGTAAAGTTCTGGTACGTGACGTACCCCCATCCAACGAGAAATCCACATAGTGATTGGACCAAGTTCACCACAAAAGGTGCCATGAAGTGTTCTCCATCAGGACCGAACTTCTGCACGCTTATCTGCTCCTGAAGAACGCCCCACGTGAGGAAAGATGCGTATATCCCAATGAGGCAGACTATAAGGAGTCCCACCTGTGATCCCATCTTTTGTGCCCTTCCACTGGGTGTTTTGGTGACTTTTTGGTGGTGGAATTGGCGTGTTTTGGTGTGTTTTACTGGTTAAAACGTTGGCCGGATTTCCGTGTCTTCTTCAAGTATCACGTGACTGTAGATTGAACCAGTGTTCGCGAACTCGTTTGATGAGCTTCTTGCTGCCTCCAACTCCAACAACTTCCCCTTCACACCCGCAAAATCCACACAAATTACCCATTAAAACACCCTAAAACTACACATTTGAAGATGGCAGAAGTGAGGATCCTCGCAGACATGAACAAGCACCACCGACTGTGGATTGAGGACTACCTCGTCGTCTTTGGTGGTGTGAAACTGGGGCCCAAGTTGCAAAACATCAAGATGACACACATCGAGCTTTCACATCTAGTGATCACGTTTGACCATGAAGACCTGGAGTTCCCCGTGGAGAAACTGATACCCTTTGAGCAAGAGTTGGAAAGCATCACCCAGGCTCGTGAGAAATTGGATGAGATGGCGGTGTTCGCAGCGAGGAAGAGAGGCGTTTCCCCCGTACAGATTGCAGATTTCAAATCACCAAGTTTGATGGATTGGTTATTGATCCTATTGATCCATCTTCCGATACTGATATACATCCAACCTGAGGTTCTGGATAACTCCACTGTGGAGGGGGTGTTGGCAAGATGGCAAATCGATTGGCTTTTAGAGAATTGTCTGAATGTCACATACCTAACGGTGTTCTTACATGCGTTGGAGTGCTATTATATCCTGAAACCCAAGTTGGAGTATTATAGGGTGCCTATTGATAATCAGATTGAATGGTACATATCTGGGTTGATGGATGGATATCCTACTGTGAAGAGATTTAAGATGTTGGTTGCTGAGAAGACGCAATCATAAGTGGTTTGGATACAAGCTATGCGTGGAGGAGATTGTTGGTGATGATGGATTT
>JAKUBT010000076.1:0-41798 GCA_030563305.1 Petasospora maesae
CCACCCCCCCCCCCCCCCCCCCATTTGTGGAAGCGCATTCACTCGCTCATGTATTATAGTTGTAGAAGGGCTACAACACTCTAATAAACAACGATCTTCGATGGCTATAAACCCATTTTAAAGCTCGGAAAGTGTATATAAAGTGTGCTTTACCCGCTCATATAAGCCCACTACCCGCGAAATTATTACAGGGGTTACCCGCCACCGCCTTTATCGCTCCCCTGAAAACAACTCACAACCCGCCAGCACCTTGTCCCCTACTATCCTCATCACGTCACGGCGGCAAGCACACACTCACTCGGTCACACGTCCACTTTCACACTCACACTCAATATGAACACTGAATACGACTACTTGTTCAAGCTGTTGTTGATCGGCGACTCCGGTGTCGGAAAGTCCTGTTTGTTGCTGAGATTCGCAGACGACACGTACACGACCGACTACGTCTCCACCATTGGTGTGGACTTCAAAATCAGAACCATTGAGCTTGACGGCAAGACCATCAAGTTGCAGATCTGGGATACCGCCGGCCAGGAGCGTTTCAGAACTATCACCTCCTCTTACTACAGGGGTGCCCATGGTATCATCATCGTCTACGATGTTACCGACCAGGAGTCCTTCAACAACGTTAAGCAATGGTTGCAGGAGATTGACCGTTATGCCACTGGCGGTGTCATGAAGTTGTTGGTTGGTAACAAGTCCGATTTGACTGATAAGAAGACAGTGGACTACAACGTTGCCAAGGAGTTTGCTGATGCTCTTGACATTCCATTCTTGGAGACATCCGCCCTCAACTCCACAAACGTTGAACAGGCCTTCTTCACCATGGCCAGACAGATCAAGGCCAATGTCTCAAATAACGCCAGCGCTGGTGCCGCTGGTAACAGTAAGAGCGCTGTCAACTTGAAGGGACAGTCTATTGGTGGTGGACAGTCAAGCAACTGTTGTTAAGTGTTTGAGAGCTTAGAGCATACCCTTACCAAGTATACACTTTGACATCCCCCGCATACAATATTCCAACAAACATGTGCTTTCTTCCCCTCTTATTGGAGGTATGGTATTGATTCCTCTTTGAGGTTATAGGGGGGAGGTGGCATTTGTATCTTTTGGGGGTGAGGCATGCCACACATTTCTAATATCCACTCTCTATGTAACTCTTTTTCAGCAGGGGTGCTGTTCTTGCTGTCACCTTCTTACACACTCTATATGGAGTTTATGGTTTTACTTATCTTTCTTTTTTTGGTTCACGGCTTGATGAATTAATGCATTTTGTGTTAGAAAACAAGGGCACTGTAATGTAGTTGTCGGAATACGAGTTGCTTGAGAGGCGACATGTGCTCATCCCGGTTTCAAGGATTACCAAGATCAGACTAACTGCTAAAACTAACCATGCATCTTGTTAGTCAAAGAGTCAAGTGTAAGTGTTTACCTTCAAGATTGAGAATCTGTTGCCACCAGACCTTTTGGCAAAATCATTGCAACTCAACACCACTGCCCGTCCCCAGAATGCATACCACATTCACGCACAGCAGTAGTTTCCAGGGCCCATTGGTCAAATATTTTGAGAAGCAGCCGATTGCACCCACTTTGTCATCTAAACAGCATAAACAATTTCACATCATACGGTTTGAAAGCACACATGATCATTGCTAACTAAACTATTAACGAAAGCATGTTCGGGTATTTCAGTCACGTGACCATACGATTATATAATCACGCTAGTGGCTGGAAAATTCGCGAACGTTCTATGGTTCGTCGTTCGAGAGGTGTCGTCTAATTTTTTGCTGAAAAATTCAAGGCCGTCGACCACCGATTCTCCACCAATCGGATCTAGCAGAGTTTCTTCAACGAGTGTTCAAGATGTTCTCCAAGACACTTTTGCAGACCGTTGGCCGCTTGTCCTTGCGTGCCTCCGTGCGTTCCCCATTGAACGTTCGTTACGCCTCCGCATTCACCCGTGAGAAGCCACATCTCAACATTGGAACCATTGGACACGTTGATCATGGTAAGACCACTTTGACCGCTGCCATCACCAAGCGTTTGGCTGAGAAGGGTGGTGCGGACTTCTTGGACTACGCTGCCATTGACAAGGCTCCAGAAGAGAGAGCTAGAGGTATCACCATCTCTGCTGCCCACGTTGAGTACGAGACCGAGGCCAGACACTACTCCCACGTTGATTTGCCAGGTCACGCTGATTACATCAAGAACATGATTACCGGTGCCTCCCAGATGGATGGTGCTATTATTGTCGTTGCTGCTACTGATGGTGAGAAGCCACAGACTAGAGAGCACTTGTTGCTTGCTAGACAGGTTGGTGTTCAGCACATGGTTGTTTACGTTAACAAGGTTGACACCATCGATGACCCAGAGATGCTTGAGCTTGTTGAGATGGAGATGAGAGAACTCTTGTCTTCTTACGGATTCGATGGTGACAACATCCCAGTTATCATGGGTTCTGCTTTGTGTGCTCTTGAGGGCCGTGAGCCAGAGATTGGTGAGCAGTCTATTGACAAGTTACTTGATGCTATTGACACCACTATCCCAACCCCACAGAGAGACTTGGAGAAGCCATTCCTCATGGGTGTTGAGGACGTTTTTTCCATCTCTGGTAGAGGTACTGTCGTCACTGGTCGTGTTGAGCGTGGTAACTTGAAGAAGGGTGATGAGGTTGAGCTCGTTGGTTACAACAAGACCCCAATTAAGACCACCGTTACCGGTATTGAGATGTTCAAGAAGGAGTTGGACCAGGCTATGGCTGGTGACAACTGTGGTATCTTGCTCCGTGGTGTTAAGAGAGATGACATCAAGAGAGGTATGGTTGTTTCCAAGGCTGGTGAGATTTCTGCCCACACCAAGTTCTTGGCTTCCATGTACATCTTGACCAAGGAGGAGGGTGGTCGTCACTCTGGTTTCGCTGAGAACTACAGACCTCAGATGTTCATCAGAACTGGTGACGTTACCGTGATCTTGACCTGGCCAGAGGGTGGTGACCACTCCCAGCAGGTCCTTCCAGGTGACAACATCGAGATGGTGTGTTCCCTTGTCCACCCAACTGCCGTTGAGGTTGGTCAGAGATTCAACATCAGAGAGGGTGGTAGAACCGTTGGTACTGGTTTGGTTACTAGAATCATGGAGTAAGTTTTATATCTCTCTCCTTCTGTGTCCCCTGTGGTTTGCCCTTGGGGG
The DNA here is from genome assembly GCA_030563305.1 of Petasospora maesae. Taxonomy (NCBI): domain Eukaryota; kingdom Fungi; phylum Ascomycota; class Saccharomycetes; order Phaffomycetales; family Wickerhamomycetaceae; genus Petasospora; species Petasospora maesae. Next base: position 3,187 of record JAKUBT010000076.1, read on the forward strand.
GGTAAGCCGGCCTCGTACAACTGACGCCAGCTCTTTGTAAATAGCTATGTACAAAGTTGAAAGATATTACATATTTTAACATTCAGATGATTGTATCTACTTCATTTACCAGTATAGCTAGAATAATGAGTTTTGTGGTGATGGTTGTTGACACCACCGAGAACCGAGACCGGATGCCTATCAGCAGCGCACCCCAGATAAGCATCAACCAGCCTCGGAAGCGCAACAGCGACAGCCAAATTTATAAGCATCACTAACATCAACAACAACTTCACCATCAACACCAAAACCAACAACTCGGAACAAAACAACCAACAAAAAGCACCAGATGAAGTTCCCGTCACACACTCGCAGAATGTCGCCCACACGGCTGGTGACACTACTCGTTGCCGCGGTGTTCCTGGGCCACTCACTGGTGTCGCTGTCTCCAGTGTTGTACCAGGAGAAGAACATCAACCGCCACCACATCGACGACCCGCTCTACCAGATCTCGCTTGATAGAGGGATTGACATATCGCCACTTCGCAGAGCACCGTCGCTGGACCCGGATCCCAGCCATGTGCACTCGTCTGTGCGTGGCGGTGTGGCGTGTGACGTCCCCCACTGCTCCAAGCTGGGAGTCTCCATTCTTGAACGTGGCGGTAACGCTGCTGATGCCGCTGTCACCGTGGCATTGTGTGTGGGGGGTACCAACATGTTCAACTCAGGCATTGGAGGAGGTGGATACATCGTCTCGAAGCGCCACAGAGAGGAGGCCATCACAATTGACGCCAGAGAAATGGCACCGTTGGCCAGCGATCGAGACATGTTCAACGAGAAGGAGCACTTGGCCCAAGTGGGTGGACTGGCTGCTGGAATCCCCGGAGAGCTCAAGGGCTTGTACACGTTGTTTGAGACACAGGGATCTGGCAAGTTGTCCTGGTCCGATGTCATCATGCCAGTGGTGAACACCATGAGACACGGATGGAATGCATCTGCGGTGCTTGCCGCTGTCACCGCTGTCGACGCACACATCTTCAGGGAAAACTATGACACATGGAGCTTCTTGTTCAAAGAAGGATCAAAGAAAGATGTTATAAGGGAAGGAGACTGGGTGAGGCAGACTGCGCTTGCGGATACATTGGAGCTCATCGCCAAGAACGGGAGCGATGCCATCTTCTATGACCCTCATGGCCCAATTGCCCCACACTTGATCGAAGCCGTTAAAAAGCAAGGTGGAATCTTCCAAGGAGAAGACTTTGCACAGTATGAAGTCAATGTTGAACCAGCATTACATACAACGTTCTTGGGTAATGACGTCTACACTTGTTGCGGTTCATGCTCTGGACCAGCCTTGGTCACTGGATTGAAGATCATGGACACATATGGAGTGAACGAAGGTGAAGACATGCAACCACTTGCTACACACCGTCTTATTGAAGCTATGAAGTGGATGGCCTCTTCTAGAAGTCGACTTGGTGATCAAACTACAAACATGACTGAGTTCGTCATAAGTGACGATTGGGCAGAGTATGCCAGAAAGCACATCGATGACCATAAGACATTGGACCATTGGTCTAAATACAAACCAGCATATGAGATCAACGAACCACATGGAACAACCTCGTTCTCCATCGTTGATGAAAACCACAATGCAGTGACGATGACATCCACTATCAATTTACTCTTTGGGTCACTTGTCCGTGATCCAGTCACAGGAATCATCCTCAACGATGAGATGGATGACTTCTCCATTCCAGGAGTGTCAAACGTGTTTGGTGTTGAACCTTCTGTGTACAACTTCATCAGACCTCGCAAGAGACCACTCTCATCATCTGTGCCTACGATCGTGGTCAATGAGCTGCACAAACCGGACCTCGTGATTGGTTCCGCTGGTGGTTCCCGTATCATGAATGCAGTGTTCCAGGCTATTGTGCGTGTATACAGTTACAACATGCCAATCTTGGAGACAATGGCATATCCAAGACTTCATCATCAGCTCTTGCCAGATACCATTGAACACGAAGAGCTCATCGGGAGTGACATAACGCTGGCGTTGGAGCTCAAGGGGAACAACTTGACTGAGACTGAGCCAAAGACTGCTATGAATGCTATTAGGAGATGGAGAGCAGAGTATCATGCTGTTAGTGACTATTGGAGAAAGAGAGGTGAAGCAGCAGCTGTTCCTGTTCATAACGACCATTGAATTTGAACTTTAGACAAGTGGAGATCTAGCTCTATGTTGGGGGGGCATGTGAATACAAAAAATCTTCAGTTTTACCTATTCTGGGGTCTTATGATCCATAGTACATCAGTAATATCCCACTTGACCAACTTGTAAACACACAAAATCAAGAAGAAGAAGGAGAATGGGAGAATAGGAGAAAGAAGCCCTTGGGATGTGGCGCATACCGATAACCCTGACACCACACACTTAGCGCGCCCTGGTAATTTTTTCCCGCCAGCCGCCGAACTTTGATGAGAGTCATCATCAAACACTTTCACCAAATCTCCACACATTTCACACATTTCACACACACACAATGTCCCAATTACACCAGGTGGACACGTTCATCGAGTGAGTTTCCCTCCTTCCATCGTTTGGAGTGCTTCTGCAGCTGCTTAAAACTGCTCTGTTCAACGACTAACTCCTTGCGAAGAAAGCTCAAACGTCGCCAAATCTCCGGCTCTTATGTCGTGGCACTAGAAACGTGTCAGCTGCTGATGAGAGTGATCTCCGCTGCCCGTTGGAACCACCCAGATCAGCTCATCAAGGAGATACGACAGCTGGGTGCTCGGCTGGAGAAGGCACAACCGCGTGAGTTCTCTTGCGGCAACGTGATCAGGAGAATCCTGGCGTTGATCCGTGACGAGGTGGAGACGGATAACGACACCAGTGCGCCTATGATCTCGTCGATGTTCAGTCTGTTGTCCACCGAGGAAGAGGCAAAGGAGAAGAAGGAGAAGGAGTCGAAGAAGATCACAGCGTCAGAGAAACAGAAGAATCATGACCTACGATCTGTGATCATCCAGGGAGTTAAGGATCTCATCGATGAGATCAAGAGTATCGACGAGGGAATTGAGGCAATGTCCGTGGATATGATCCACGATAACGAAGTGCTATTGACACCCACACCAGACTCACAGACAGTGCTCAAGTTCCTTTTGAAAGCTCGTCAGAAACGTACATTCACTGTGCTCGTGACGGAATGCTATCCAAACAGAACACAAGAGGCACACAAGTTCGCAAAGGCGTTAGCAGATGCAAAGATTGAAACCGTGGTGATCCCAGACTCACATGTCTTTGCAGTGATGTCCCGTGTGGGTAAAGTGATTGTTGGTGCTAGATCCGTGTTTGCCAATGGTGGTACGGTATCCAGTGCTGGTGTCGCTGCAGTTTGTGAATGTGCTAAGGAGCACAAGACCCCAGTGTTCTCTGTGTCGGGTCTTTACAAGCTTTCACCAACGTATCCATTTGACTTGGAGAATCTGATCGAAGTGGGCAACTCAGGAAAAGTTGTTCCCTTCAGTAATAGCAACTTGGTGCAACATGCTGAGATCTCAAATCCATTGCTTGACTATATCCCACCGGAGCACATTGACATTTACATAACGAACATGTATGTGTGCAACCATGATTATTCTCTTGAAGAGCATTGATACTAACATTATGACTTTAGCGGTGGTTTTGCTCCAAGTTTCATCTATCGTATCGTGTTGGATAACTACAAGACCGAGGATGTTACGCTGGAATGAACTCCCACCTGATGAGAAATTACAAAACCATTTTGCTTATGACCAAGTCATATCGCATTCGTAGAAAGGGGTACTGGGGGGCTCACAGAGACATACTAACATCAACCAAAGCAGGAACATACAACACAACATATGACGGCCCCTTGCCTCGCTCGGCCCATTCCTTCAATGAATGGGTCTTGAGCTGGATGCTGAGCAGAATGTAACATTTGACTCTTTTGTCGTTTGTTATTGCCTAGTAAGGGGCCATAGTGATTGAATCCTATTTGAGTACGGTCCCATCAAGACTTGATATGTCCAGGATGGGATTGTAATTTAAGGATTGGACATCGTGTTTCGATTGTAATAGCATATAGCCTGTGTGTAACTATGCATGTGATGCACCCAAAGATCCCTCAAGATTGTAGCAAGATTGTTTGTCAACTCTAAACTTAGTTATCCGTCGGGAACTTGTCGCAAAGAGAGCTGTTGAGCAACTATTGTAACAAAGTGAAGTCACGTGATATTCTGGATCTTGCTTGTTCTTTTGGGCATTTCTCTTCAATTGGACTCTGTTTAGTGGAATTGAACAGATAAATAACTTGTTTAGAAGTCAAATATATATAGGCATCATATAGTTCATTCAGCGATATATCAGTTTGTAGCCATTTGAAGTGCCTTTCCAAGTGGATCAAGACACGGCCGCTGCTCCAGGCGCAGGAGACGCGTAGAATTTCACAGCCCAACGCGTCTGCTTGGATCAACACACAACACCAAGCATCAACAACACTGCAAATTAGCAACAAGCAAACACCCACACACAATGAAGCTCAAGATTGCAATGAGCTCGGTCGACAGACTGAAAAGTATGTGCTCCCCATCTCAGTTTCTACTTCAAAGAAGCCCCTCACTAACAAGATCCATCAGATACACTACTGCCCATCGTCGCCCTACGAAAGTACTGTGTTCTCAGATTCACACCAACGCATCTCAACGTGATATCAGCTGAATTGAATGCACCTCAAGTATGGTGCAAGCTCAGCTCTGACATCTTTGACGTGTATGAAGTTGAAGCACTCAGAGAGAACACAATTGCCCTTGAGATGAACGTGGAGCAGCTCTTTCAAGTTCTGAAACAGTACGAGAGATCCAACTCTGACCAATTGGCCATAAGATTACAAAAGAAGGACACGACAGTGGGGAAAAGAGCAGCCAGTCTGGGAATTTATTTCAGTGATACCGCAGATGTATCATCGAGGATTGATCATTCGTTCAGTATACCTGTGAGGTTGTTGAGAAGAGAGAGCGATTCACGAATCACAGAACCAGAGATCATGAAGGTGGACGTTATGATGAAACTACCCAGTGATATCAACTTACTTTTGAAACGAGTGGAGAGATACAAAAGTGCACATATGATTCAAGTCCTGGGGACAAGTCTTGGAAGGCTTTCGTTAAACATCAACGATGAGAGTAATCTGAACTTATCGATAAGTTGGAACGAACTCTTAGAAGTGACATCGGCAAATGATGGACAGTCACAAATGCAATCGCAAACACAGGAAGAGGAGTCGTTCCCAATCACCGTGAAGATGAAAGATTGGAAGTTGGGCACAAGGATTGCTGAGGTTTGTAAGACTGTTGTCTTGATCATCAGTCATGATGAGGCTCTTGTGTTCCATTGTTCATTGGATGAGGATGATACCACTGAGATCATCTACTTCATCAATGCTGTTACACAATGATGTTATTTATTTATTAATGGTGACTTCATGATCTAAGTTTGCATGTTTAGGAGGTCAATTAATGTTAAACATGTATGAAGATCTACAGGAAGGTTTCGTAGAGTAAGAAATTTATTCAGCACCAAAAATCATTAGACCTGCCAAGTTATAAAGAAAAGAGTAGGGACACAGGAGATTCAGAAGAGCAAGTCAAGCTCCATCTGAGAAAGCAAAGTCAAAAAAAAGGGGGGGTATGAAAGCAGATGTGAGTGCAATAGGGGGGATAGAGAAAAAACAACCAATAGACAACCAGGGAGAGAGAGAGATATATAAAAAAGAAAACCTTCGTTAGAAATGCAATGCAAAGGGAAGAAACAAAAGTGTAGAGAACAGAATGAATCTTTCCAGCATACACTTAGTACTCCTCAGCATCCTCTGGGTCAACAGAGTCAATACCAACCTCCTCGTAATCTCTCTCCAAAGCGGCCAAGTCCTCTCTAGCCTCAGTGAACTCACCTTCCTCCATACCTTCACCAACGTACCAGTGAACGAAGGCACGCTTCTGGTACATCAAGTCGAACTTTCTGTCAATTCTTCTCCAAGCCTCAGCAATAGCAGTGGTGTTGGACAACATACAAACAGCACGGGAAACCTGGGCCAAGTTGGACTTTGGTGGGGCTGTTGGTGACTGGTAACAGATACCAATCTTGAAACCAGTTGGGATCCAGTCAACCATCTGAACGGTCTTCTTGGCCTTGACCTGGGTAACGGCATTCTGAACGTCTCTAGTGACAACGTCACCTCTGTAAAGCAAACAGGTAGCCATGTACTTACCCAATCTTGGGTCACACTTGACCATCTGGTTACCTGGCTCGAAACAAGCAGTTGTGATTTCAGCAACGGAGTTAGACTCGTGAGTAGCTCTAGAAGAAGAGACAACTGGGGCGTAACCAACCAATGGGAAGTGGATTCTTGGGTATGGAACCAAGTTTGTCTGGAACTCGTTCAAATCAACGTTCAAGGAACCATCGAATCTCAAAGAGGCAGTCACGGAGGAAACGACCTGAGCGATCAGCTGGTTCAACTGGTTCAATGATGGTCTGGTAATGTCCAAGTTTCTTCTGCAAATGTCGTAGATGGCCTCGTTGTCAACCATGAAGGTACAGTCAGCGTGCTCCAAAGTGGTATGTGTGGTCAAGACGGTGTTGTATGGCTCAACGACAGAGGTGGAGACCTGTGGTGCTGGGTAAACGGCAAACTCAAGCTTAGCCTTCTTACCGTATTCCAAGGACAACTGCTCCAAGAGCAAGGAACCGAAACCGGAACCTGTACCACCACCAAGGGAGTGGGTGAAGAGGAAACCTTGCAAACCGTCACACTGGTCGGCCATCTTTCTGACTCTGTCCAAGACATCGTCCAACAAGTCTCTTCCAACGGTGTAGTGACCTCTGGCGTAGTTGTTTGCTGCGTCCTCCTTACCGGTGATCAATTGCTCTGGGTGGAACAAGTCTTTGTACTGACCGGTTCTGACCTCATCGACGACGTTTGGCTCCAAATCGACGTACAAGGCTCTTGGAACGTACTTACCGGAGCCGGTCTCTGAGAAGAAAGTGGTGAAGCCTTCCTCACCACCCTTAGGTCTGTCCAGACCTTCCTGCAAATATCCATCTGGCTGGATACCGTGCTCGAGGGAATACAATTCCCAACATGCGTTACCGATCTGGCAACCGGCCTGACCAACTGAGGGGGGAAATGTTAGTAAAACGCGCCTTCAAAAGAGCGTGGTGGGTACAGGGGCGTCTTCATATGAGATATAAGGCCACAGAGAGTTCATAATGACGCGTTATACACGTCTTTCTGGCGGTGTTGGGTGCTTTTCGCCGTTGCCACATCTCGTTTGAGATCTGCTCGCTGGGCGGCTACCCAGTCTCTCTGTAAGTCTCCTCGGCTGCCACTGGGGGGCTGTTTTCTCGCTGGAAAGACGCTCCTGCTCCCACTTAAGCTGACAAGAACGTACCGTTGACACTGATAACTTCTCTCATCTCTGAATTGCTTAGCGCTGAGGGTTTTGAACGTCGCTGGAGGAGCCCGTTGTTTACGCTCACTTTTTTTGGCGGCGGGAATTTGGGAGCTCGCGCGAATGTGTGTTTGTTTACCATTGCCCGATTGGGAAGACGAGGTCACGTGACAGAACTTGCTCGCGATCTGAGACGCGTAACCATGACAACGTGTGGGTCTCTGTAGTATGGGGGAACTAGTTGTGTGAGCAGCGTTGGCGTTTGGGCATTGGAGTCGTTGTTTTGGACATATAAGATTATAGTAGAGCTTTCAGAGTCTTTAGTTACCCTCCTTCCAAAATTAGAGACTGAAGAGCGCCACATAGATTACCGATGACGTCTTCAAGCTCATCTCCCCCAGCGAGACCCGTTAACTATGGAGCCTTAGTCTCCTCTGGGAGCCCTCTTCTCCCAAAGGTCCCTCTAGAGCAACAACAAATGCCATTAGTTATCCCTGATCCATCACATCTAGCGAAAGAAGTAACAGCTGGACAAATCCAAAGACCAGCACTGATCAACTCCAAAGAACAGCAGGTCAACCACCACTTCGCGGGTACAAAGCTCTGCTGGAAAAAGAACTTCGAGAACCTCCCCCCACCCCCGCTGTTAGCACCAGATCACCCCGGAAACCCGCCTTCAAACTTGCACGTCTGACACACCCAGAGGACTCTCCAACGATGGATCTGCTGAACGAGCTGAAGACGCTGCTGGACAACGCAAACTCCGGGCTCTCGGGGCAGGAGCTGTTTGACAACTTCCTCGATGAGCTTCGGGATGAAGACCAGGTCATGGTCAGTCACATTGGCTCCGGGGAGTTCCTACACTACAAGCTTGGACATCTGACAGGGAGCGACTTTGAGTTCGCTGACTGTGACCCCAGCATGCTATACAGAAGGATCTTTGACAGGTCCTCGAACACCACGTTTGACGTGTACCCAGCTATCTGTGCACGCCCGTCTCTTCTCTCTGAATCACAGCTTGTCAGCGACTTTGGAGACCCAGTCACTATCACATACAAAGAAGAGGACGACAGACCGAACAAACCCACAAACGAATCATACCCTTACCCACCGAGTATCTTCGATGAGCCAATGTCCGATGATGCTTACGCCATATCCAAAGAGGACATCGGTAGAGCATTCCGTTCGATAAGGCGAGAGGTCAAGAAGAAGATTGTGGTCCCGATTTCGCAAACCACGGGGTATAAGTGGACATACAGCCTAAGTTCATACAAGAACAACGTCTACAGCATGTCCTTCTCATGCTTCCAAGATACCAAGAAGGATATGATCCCATCAAAGCACAGACACAAGAATATGCTTCCAGTGTTCCAACCACAGGATTGTAACGGCACACTCATCATCTTGCTCAACATCTTCACAAAGGACATAAGTATTGGATACATCCACAATCCACACATCAAACTGTTGGACATCATTTGTACCTTGATGATGGAGATGTATGAGACTAAGGCGGATCAACCAAAGAAAGATGCACCAAAGACACTACTTCCCGGATTGGAGGAAACAACGAGGCCGAAGAAGAAACATTCACATGCACATGCACATACACATACCCATACCCATAGTCATGGTGGACATGAGCATGATCATGATCATGGATATGAGTACGAACACGAACACGGGCACACACATTCCCATGCCACGACGACTGCCTAAGCACTGCAGTTGGTGATAATGAAACACACCGAGCATAATAGAACAACAGGGAAATGGGTGCAAGGCAAAGGATAACGGACAATGAATACACACTAATGATCACCTTATAGACCTCATATCATCGTAGTAGCCAGTACGAACTAATAGTCCAACCCCACAAGATCCAAGATCTCGAGACACCGAGATCCCCCCCAGTCAGCTGGGCCGAGACAGTGAAAAAAAAAAGTGATAGGGAGCTCATCGGTGATAACAACCACCAACCACCACCAACTATACACGAAATCCACATATAAAGACCTTTGAAAAGATGTCCATTACTCCAGATCCATCACCAACAAATGACATCCCCAAAAAGTCCAAGAAGTCCAAGGGCTCAAAGGGTCCAAAAGTGCCCATCACACCAGAATTCATCGCAGAACAACGTGCTAAGAGAGAAGCCGCCAAACTCGCCAAAAGAGAGGCATTGATCGCCCAGGGAATAGATCCAGACCAAGTGGACACCCCGCCAGATCTCAGATTCATCTCCCGTCCTATTTTGAAGCTTGATCCGGAAGATCCAGTGCGTGGTGTTCCAGTGAGCATCATGACGTATAACGTGTTGGCTCAGGCGTTGATTCGACGTAAGTTGTTTCCAGAAGCTGGTAACGCTGTGAAGTGGTTCAAGAGATCACAGGTGTTGTTGAGTGAGTTTAAGCATTACAACAGTGATATCTTGCTGTTACAAGAAGTGGATCATGTTCAGTATAACTCGTTCTGGAAGAGTGAGTTTGCCAAGTTGGGATATGAAGGGCAGCATCATCGTTGGGGTGATAAGAACCATGGAGTTGCCATATTCTACAAGAGGGACAAATTTGAAAAGAGTGATACTATGTTCATTGATTACGATAAAGAATCATCTGGTGATATCCCTCCAAGAACAGTGACGAAGAACGTTGGATTAATGATGGCGTTGAAGTTCAAGGATTCGATCATGAAGCAGTTCCCTGAGTCTAAGAAGAAGGGAATCATGATTGGTACAACACACTTGTTCTGGCATCCATTTGGGACTTATGAACGTACAAGGCAGACATATGTGATTTTGAAGAAGTGTAAGGAGTTCAGAGATAGAGTGCATACACTTCAAGGTGGTGAATGGTTCCATTTCTTTGGTGGTGATTTCAACTCTCAACCATTCGATGCTCCATACCTCAGCATTACACATAAGCCAATCAAATACGATGATAGATGCAGACGTGTTATTGAGTGCTCTACGTCATTCACGTTCTCTAAGTTGAGAGAAGGAGAGGATGGTGGAGATGACGAAGAAGGTGGGAACATTGAGAAGTTTGGAGAGAATCAACCAAAGGATCCAGTGCCTGATCAGTTCACTGCAACACCAGAACAAGAGGTCATAGTGTCACAGATGGAAAAACTTCATAACTCGTTGGACATGAGAGCAATGTCATTGTACTCTGTTGGATACAAACATGTGCATCCAGAGAACTCAGGACTTGACAATGATGCATTTGAGCCTGAGATTTCCAACTGGGCACACGCATGGAGAGGGCTTCTGGACTACATCTGCTTCATCACCTCCTGGACACCAGAAGATCCAAATGTTTCGAGTCTAGAGCAGTTTGAGCAACTGAGTGGTGTCAGGATCAAAGGCCTGTTACGTATGCCTCCAGGGAAGGAGATGACAACGCATGGACAGCCACATGAAGGTGAGTATCCTTCAGACCATCTGTGTATGATTGCAGAGCTTGACCTATTGATGTGATCTGTTCAAGTGCATGGCATTCGCCCCTATATTATTATAAATTTTTTGATCTCTCAGTTTCAACCTAGCATAACACACAATGTCTTTATAACTAGATAGAACTACGTGTACTTGGTTCTTGGGTGCCATCCAACAAGTGGATAGAATTCGTGAATTTTCACGATGATGATAGCTTGCAAGTTCCAAGTCACGTGATTCTGAGACAAGCTGCACCAGCAGCTTCCCACAACAAAAAAACATCAACAACAACGGATCATCAACCCCCAACCTCCCAACTTCCAGCACCAAAACACCGGGCAATTGCACCAGAGCCATAACTGCACATGACACGGACAGAGAATGTTCAGGCACACGCCACTCCCACACAGTCACGCCCGCAACAGGGACACGAGACCGCCTCCACCCGAGGCACTTGTGAGCAGCAATAGACATGATCCATCACCACCACCACCAGCAGAGAACACCAGGAAGCGAACCGCTAAGGCCAATGTGAAGTTCAGGAAATCCAAAAAGTCTCAGTCAGAGAAAAATAAGAAGTCCCAAAGCTCAGCGCCGGGGTTCTTGAGACTTGAGCCCGAGGATCTGTATAAGCAGATCGGAGCATCTGGTGGATACATCGACACCAGCAGCGAGGCCTCTTATGATTGGATGACCAGACTGTGTCCACCGGTGCTTTCACGTGAAGATGAGCCATTGAGCCGGGGGAAAGTACGATCGTTGAAGATGATAAGTGCCATGGTCATTGCTAAGAATGCGGAGAATTTGGGGTATGTCCATTTGAGAGGGGAGAGTTGGCAAAGATTACGACCGGTTTGGGAATTGATATGTTCATGGAACCGAGATAGTTTCATGATATTCCAGCTGTTTGCTACTATTTTCCATCATGAGAAGGGGTTTCAGTGCCATCCATCATTGGGGAAGATGTCATTGGCGAGGAAAGATGTGATTATGAAGAACACATTACCCAATGCCTCAAACCACAGAGTGGAAAGATTATTCTCCAACATCACCATCCCAAGATTCATCACATCTCTGAACAATTGTGCATTCTCCAACCTTGTGATATTGGAGCTCTCGAAGCCAATGACATATGATGACCTATTATACCTCTCCAACATGACACACTTGACATCACTTCGAATCTCACACCTCACAGAACTTCCCAATCAAGTCATTGCACGTTGGTGTGCATCCCTTAAGTCCTCGAAATGGACAAAACTACAACTATTGAGCATCCCTCACATTGCACAGGAACAATTCCTCAAACTTCAAGACGCCGCAAGGTACTCCAAGCTGATATACCTTGAGATCCAAACGCGTACCATTTTCAACATGAGTAAGGAATGGGCGCAGGTTGACTATGAGAATTGGGAGTTGCTGAGAGATGATGGGGCAATGCGTGATATGCCATGGGGGTTGAAGACACATGCGATACTTCGTCGTTATGGGATCCAAGATCATTCGATTGTGTCTGAGGAGAGCTCGTTGTGGCTTGATTTCAACGTGATGAACCACGCGTACGTGGAGAAGAATGGGGTGTTGGAGACGGAGTACGAGAGGATATGGAGGCTAGGAGAGGTTATGAGCTACTCGCAGGGACTTGTGCTTAAGAAGAAGTTGGAGATAAAGGAACCGGATAGAGGTAACGGTGCTACGGGTGGAGTGATGAAGAAGAAGCCTGTGCTGAAGAAGAAGAAGATGGGGATCAAGGACGCCAAATCCTTCTTTGCCCTATGACAATTGACTGATAGACACTAATGAATAACGAACACACAATAACACCTAAATATGTACCCCACAATCCACCAAAATCTGGGGCAAAACGGCAAAAGCAGGGGAACCCCCACCCCCCACCCAATAGGCGCGCCAGGGAACAGGGCTCCGTAACCACCGCGAATCACTCCACATCAGCACACCCTCCGCCACACAGAACTTTGAAGCCCCCCGGTCGCCATCTTTCCACACATTTTCCCAAGGATTTGCCCTTTTGCCATACATTTACACCCACCAAAACCCCCCCAGCAAACCCCCCAGCAAAACTTGCCAGGATGTCAAGGGCTATCGGGCTGGGAAAGAAGGGCTTCGTGTTCGCCAACTGGGCCAAGATCCACAGCTGTCGCCCGGCACTCTACTTCCAGCCAGAGTCGATTGAGCAGGTGAAGAGCCTGGTGCAAAAGGCGCGTCAGGATGGCAAGACCCTGCTCACTGTCGGATCAGGACACTCTCCTTCAGACATGGTGATGACAGATGAGTATCTGGTGAACTTGGACAAGATGAACAAGCCGTTGAAAGTGGAGAGACACGCGTCTGGGTTGTACGCGGACGTCACCGTCGAGGCTGGAATGCGTCTCTATCAACTCCACGAACACTTGGACCGTGAAGGACTCGCCATGCAGAACTTGGGATCCATCTCTGAACAGTCCGTTGCTGGTATCATCTCCACTGGTACACACGGTGCCTCTCCGTTCCATGGATTAGTCTCTCAACAGTACGTGAATTTGACCATCATCAACGGTAGGGGAGAGGAGGTATTTTGTGATTCCAAAACAAACCCAGATCTCTTCAGAACTGCCATGTTGTCATTGGGGAAGATTGGAATCATCGTCAAGGCCACTATCAGGGCAATCCCTGCATTCAAGGTCAAGTCCACCGAAGAGGTGATCACATTCGATGAGCTTTTGGCAAAATGGGAATCGCTATGGGTTCCTACCGAGTACATCCGTGTTTGGTGGTATCCATACGCCAAGAAGTGTGTTCTTTGGAGAGGTGTGAAGACAGAGGAACCATTGGTGACACCACACCCATCATGGTGGGGTACCAAGTTTGGAAGAATCTTCTATGAGGCATTGCTTTGGATCTCTGTCAAGATTTATCCACCATTCACCCCTATCGTGGAAAAGTTTGTGTTTAACCGTCAATTTGGAAGCGTGGAGACCAAACCATCCATGGCTGTGCAACCTTCAGTTCCGGCTTTGAACATGGACTGTCTCTTCTCTCAATTTGTCAACGAATGGGCCGCACCATTGGATAACGGACCTGAAATTCTTCGTTCTTTGGAACACTCCATCGAGCACGCTGCACAGAACCATGACTTCTACGTACACGTTCCAATTGAAGTGCGTTGCTCCAACACCACATTCACCAACGAGGAGGACAACACACCAGACCTCACTGGACGTACCTCCATTTCTGCTGGACCAATCAAGGGAAACAACCTGCGTCCATTCATGGATAACACACCTCATCGCAACTACGTCCCACTCACGGATGTCACAAACTCACAGTTGACGCTGTACATCAACGCCACTATGTATCGTCCATTCCACACAAACTCGCCAATTGGTAAGTGGTACAAGATCTTCGAGGATACGATGGGTGCCGCTGGTGGTAAGCCACACTGGGCCAAGAACTTCCTAGGGAATGTTGAGTGGGCCGCTGGTGAGGTGAAGCAGGAGAAGCAATACGCCGATGATGAGATGCGTGGGTTCGCTAGTAAGAACCGTGAGTGGTTCGGGGAGGACTTGGTGAAGTTCAAGAAGGTTAGAAAAGAGCAGGACCCGGATGGGGTGTTCCTTGCGTCCAAGGCATGGGCTGTGAAGAACGGAATTGTGGATGTTGAGGAGTTGTAAAATTACCGGAAGGGAGGAAGAATAAAAACTGTTGGCAGATCTGCTAATACCAATGATCATCTAGAGCAAATTACCACTCCGTAGACTCCTCCGGTTAAGTGTGAGCACGCACTTTAGTAAATGAAGAATTTTGGTATGGATTTGCCCTGTCACGTGACCCTCAGATCAATAGGATCACCACAAGCGACGGAAGATCATCGATCAACAGCCAAAATTACCGCGTTCTCCGAGCGGATGGAAAAACGGGCGGCGACCATATAAATTCTCCAAAACTCCTCACATTTGGCCAGTTCCTAAAGCACTACAGAGGACGCCCCAGTACCAGCCAAACGATGTCACAAGAAGTGGAGAGCAAAATGGACCTCCTCAAGGAGCCATTGCACGGAATATACATCCCCGTCGCCCTGATTCTGGTGGGAACACTGATCTTCGGGCTGGAGTGGATGCCCTACGTGCTGGCCATCCTCATCCCGTTCCTCTCGTTCCGCTTCTACACCGCCTGGACACGCAAGCAGACCCTTTCGAAGGACAAGTGGACCAAGCTGGAGCTGCTGGACAAGACCATCATCAACCACAACTGTGCCATCTACAGATTTGCCCTGAACAGAGACACTGAGACTTTGTACTTGCCCGTTGGATACCACGTTGAGTGCAAAGTTGGTGGAGAGACCCGTGTCTACACTCCTATCTCTTCCAAGTTTGACCAGGGGTTTTTTGACATCCTCGTTAAGTCCTATGCTGAAGGTACCGTGTCCAAGGCATTTGCATCTATGTACAAGGGCCAGAGAGTTGAGTTCCGTGGTCCTGTGGGGAGATTCAACTATGCCACTAACCACGTTAAGGAGATTGGTATCGTTGCTGGAGGTTCCGGAATCACACCAATTCTTCAAGTGCTGTCAGAGATTACTACAACTCCGGAGGATCTCACCAAGGTGTCGTTGATCTATGCCAATGAGACAGAGAAGGACATCTTGCTCAAGGATGAGTTGGATACCGTTGCGGAGAAGTACCCATACTTTGACATTCACTACACAGTATCAAACCCATCCTCATCATGGACTGGAGAGACCGGATACGTCACAAAGGAGATGGTGGAGAAGTATTTGCCAAAGGCATCTGCAGACTCTAGAATTTTCGTTTGTGGTCCTCAGGGGATGAAGAAGTTGATGCAGGAGATCACTGAGGAGTTGGGCTTTGAGAAAACCAAGATCAGATCAGATGGTGATGCTCAGGTTTTCATCTTTTAAACTTTTGCAGGTGGTGATGATGCCACATAACCTGGTGGCCTTGTGCTTAATATTTATCTTTTTAATCTTGGTCAAAATGAGGAAGTGCACCTTGGAGGTACGGATATGTAATCTACAGATGTAGTTGTTTGAGAACAGTACAAAGAGTACTGGAAATTGGTTTGGCAATTCAATACACATAGAGTAACTCAACCACGTGAGTATGCAACTTATCGATCTTCCATAGAGGATCAATCAATTGCATCCAAAGCTGTGGGAGTGTGTAGATTCTGAGCATGTGCCATGTTGATGATGGTACAGCAGCTTGGGGATAGGGACCCTGGGATAACCTCTTCCAGGATATTAACTGGATAAATACAAGTGCCTAATCTTGACTGGCCGCTAAGGAAACACTATACGTTCAGACCGCTCTGTCAATTGGCAATGGGAACGTGTGTACCTACTACCATCATGAAGGCCATAAATCCTGGGCGCGCACCAGCGGAAGGCCCCGGAATTACAACGGCGGACTGAGATATACGCCGGTCAGGGGATCTGCGCATCCGATGCATCGAGGCCACTACGCTGCTGTCACTAACAAAGCTTAGAACAAGTAATTGTGTGTGTACTAGTTACTGATATATACAATCATAACGGATAACGCGTTACAAGAGAAGACGTGGTCGAAAGAAAGAAAGGGGGGAAAGGGATGGGAATCCCCGCGGCCGGAGAGCTGGTTGTCCCGCGTTGGAATGCCGGGCCAAATCAACCACAAAGAACGAAGTGAATGTCAACATAAGCAAAGAGGGGGGAGGAGCGAATAGAGAATAAACGGTCCAGCAAGAGGAGAAAGTAGAGATAGAGATGATGATAAAAAAAATAGTGTGCGTGAGTGCAAGATGGGTGGTGGTAAGATGGGAAGTGATGGGTGTGGATGGATATCCGAATTCCAACAAGGCGTTGAGGAATGCATATCTGTCTTTTTAGATCAAGTCAATTTAGACCAATGGCAAAACATTCTGT
Source organism: Petasospora maesae (assembly GCA_030563305.1). Taxonomy (NCBI): domain Eukaryota; kingdom Fungi; phylum Ascomycota; class Saccharomycetes; order Phaffomycetales; family Wickerhamomycetaceae; genus Petasospora; species Petasospora maesae. Next base: position 19,998 of record JAKUBT010000076.1, read on the forward strand.
GCGTACTGACCAGCAACGTTACCTGGAGCGTTGTAAGAACAGATAGTGTACTGACCATAGTAAGATCCACAGCTCTTGAAACCACAACCGAGCTGGGAGGAGCTCTTCCAAACAACCTGGGAGAAATGGGAGGCAGCTGGACTTTGGTAGTTGTAGTATGAGATCTCATCGTACCAGGCGTCAACGGCACCAACGGTGGAGTATCCCAAGGCCAAGTTCTCACCGTACTTACCACCAGAGTGGGTCAAACCACCAGAACAGTCGTACTTGTCAGCGTAGGCCTGAGCGTAGGCCTCGAGCTCAGAGGACCAAGTGAGGTCTGGAACACCGTGAAGGGCACGCTTCTTGTTGTGTTCGGAGAGAATGGAGTCAGCGAAAGAAGAGTCGGTTCCTGAAGATGCTGCAGTAGTAGTTGGTGCAGCAGAGGTGGTCTTAGAAGAGGTGGTGGTTGGGGCCAAAGTGGTGGTCTCCTTAGAAGAGGTGGTGGTTGGAGTTGGCTCAATGGTGGTGGTTGGCTGGGTAGAAGAGGTGGTTGGCTCAACGGCGGCCAACTGGACTGGAGCTGGGGAGGCAGATGAAGTGGTAGATGGTGCCTCTGGAGCTGGAGCCTCTGGAGTTGGAGAAGCGGTCTCAACAGCCTCGGTGGAGGAAGCTGGAGCAATTTCATTGGTTCTGGTGAAGGTGGTGATGTGAGTCTCGGTGGTAGTGGCACCAACCTCAACGAGCTTGGAGACAACGACTTCGTAGACGGCACCGACCTGTGGAGCGTACTCAGCAGAGGCAGATGCGGTGGCACCTGGAGCTGGGGCGTCAGCGGTCACGAAGACAACGTTGGTCTGGGTGACGACAGCTGGGGCAGCGAGGGCAGAACCGGCGAGTGCAAGTGCTGGGAGGACGTAGTTGTACTTCATTGTTGATCAAAGGGAGTGTGGTGAGTGCTATTCAAGTTGTGTGTTTTGCGGAACGTGAAGGAGCGACGCGTTGTGGGTGTTTCGAAGGAGTGTGTGGGAATAGCTCTGCGTGTCTGAACGTACAAGGGGGCCTCGTGAAGGAGTGAATAGGGCTGCCTGGCTCGAAGTTGAGAGTAAGAGAGAGAGAGAGAGGTAGAGATTGAAGTCTGCTTGAGGAGAAAAAAGGAAGAGCAGAGCAGCTGTGGATCCCCGAAGGAGCAGCGAGGACGCCGAGTTTTATATGGCAGACACGCCCTTCCAGGGCCCCAACGCGCGTAGACGCATACTGGCGCACTCTCCTGCACTCCGGCGCGTCATCAAAAGAATTGGCGAAAGCCTGGAAACCGCCCAACCCGCCAGTCCGCGAAAATGGCGCAAAGTCGCGGAGCTGGCGAGATTTGGCGCAAACGGCGAGGCGGTTTGACACATCGGACGTACCGCTTGGAATCCATGTCCGGTATTCTACGGCCAGGAATTGCGGGCTAAACCCGGGTTCTTGAGTTCTAGACACTTGGGACAAGTTGTGTGTTCTATGTGTATCTACCACTCGCCAATAATTGCTAGTGCGTGATTTGCACACTCTTTTTCCTCGCAATTCTGCGCCCTGTCACCGGATTGTGCGGTGGGGGGGGCCTAGAATCCCGATTTGCCCATCCTGATCTGTTTCACGCCAGGATTCTCAGGAAGGGGAGCACGGCACGCTATGAGAAGGAAGCCGATTGCTCTCATATTGAGGCCATATGGTGGTAAAACATTCCAATTCTACCAGAATCCAATAACAATCCAGTAGGTTAAGGCTGGGAATCCGCATAGACGACCCCAGGAGCACGCACCCGGTTGTGTCATGAGAATCGCACCGGTTTCATAACGATCCAGACAACTGCGAGCACGGCGCCACAAATCGTAACTCTGCAACACCCAGAGAGCATCCATTTGGACCACCAATCTCTCAAGGAATCGAAACGAGTGTGTTCATACCACGGCCATGTCTAAGCCAAGGATCCCCCTTTAGCAAGGTGTCGAGGGTGTATGAGGGTGTTATTCAGAGCCTCATGGGAGCAAGTACACCATCGCCTCTTCTCAAGCTTCCTTGTCTACCGTCCCCCCGATAAACTTCATGGACGAACACCCATCTAGTACACCCGGCTGGGATGATTAACGAAAATAGGGTTAAACTTGAAGACATGGCCCGACGCACGGGCAAACGGTTGGAGATGCACACACTAACCGTCGTATGTATGGCCTATGGTCATCATGATCATCGATTGGGTGGCTCATGAGACAGCTCCCAGGCTCTGTGGGGCTTTACCTCTCGTACATGAGGGAAGAACATCATCTGATTGGTGTTCCCTGCTCGTGTCAAGCTGCCGTCGTCATGGCGACTTGGGTGATCGTGTATCTATCGATCATGTACGTAATTAGGAGAACGCTTCTAGAACTAGTCCCAACTCCAGAAAACGTGGTGAACCCTGATGGACCGCGGAGTGCTCCCTCGGGAGCTCTTGATTTGAGTTCAAGGCAGCCATTTGGGATCTCGATAAACGTGCACACCGGACTCAGTCATGAACCCTACAAATTACCCTTAACTTCCTGTGCTCTCCATTCTTGATCAAGTGGGTTCTGGAGCCTGCGGAGAGTGCGGAGGCCAAGTACGAGGATGTCAAGTTTGGTCGATGTGTCCGAAGGAGGACAAGTAATGAGGTGCATAATCAAAGGCAGCACGTATACCCGATATCGTTCTTCGGCCGGAACACACCTGCTTGCCAGACTGGATCATATTTCACTGCACAGAGGCAAACAGGACATGAGCGTGCACCCGTAAGATGATGTTAATAACTGCCAGCTCGTGTAGGATGGACCATTTTCATGTTGAAGTGATGCAAACAGCTGGCCTTGTCCGCCGTCTAGCTCCGTGGAGAGCTCTTGTTGCCCCGTGCGAGATCTTCACTCTTCTCAGATCTAGATCATCAACTGGCTCATCTCAGAGATCTCTGCCGCTAGACCTTCAAACAGGATGGTTTAAGACCATAGCTAGATTTGTGATAGTCACAAGTTTCCATATATCCCCTAAAAAACTCAACATTTGAAAGCTTTGCCATACAAAACTCATCCACCAACCCCCGCACACCGCCTCTCCACCACTCCACCGCGCTCTTCCAAATCGGGAAATCCATCCCTTCCTTCGCGCCAAAAATTGCGCCAAAAAGAAAAAAAAGAAAAAAAAGAAAAAAAAGAAGAAAAAAGAAAAAAAACAGAGATAACACGTGACACAATCAGCGCGCGCGAAAAAGAAAAATTTCTGAAATTTGCGAAAGAACAAAATCTCCGCACATGATGATGCAAGGGGCTGAGCCTGGATTCCGATGATCTTGCCAGCGATTTTTCCCGATGTGGGCAAATGTAAACAACTTTAAGCGATGAGACGAGGCCCCCCGAGCGGTGATGTCTACGAAGATCCTCTGGTCAGGGTACGTCCACATGCATGTAATTTGTCACTTCTGGGGTCTGTTGAGCAGACAGACCTTCGTTCAGAGATCTCGCCAAAGCATCAAAAGGATGTTCTATACGATCATGATTCTCGGTTCTGGGCCCTGGTTATAACCTGTCACCCTTGCGCTGATGGCTGGTTATGAAAGAAGAGGAGGACGTCACAGAGATTTCCTAAGTTTTAAACTCTAACTCTCTTGTCTCTTGAGATCCGCACTGGGTAACCACCAGCACTCGATCGAGCTACGACTACAGTTGTGGAGTTGTTCGAAAAGAAAGCATGTTGTCGATTTGAGACCTGTATAGGCTGCACAACGTCATGGATCTCATCTTCATTCATCAAATATCTTGATATACTCAATACCACCCATACACTGGGCAACAGTCCATTGATCACTTCCAATGATGTCGTTTACTTTGATACCAGCATTCACAGTCAGAAGAGCACCATCATGCTCCAAGATCAATCCACTCTTATCCGGCTTACTCTTCCATTGCATCACATCGGCAATCACTTGATCCTCTGTCTTCTCGTTGGTGAGAATCTGCCAGTCGAATGTGTCATAATCCCACAAGGCAGCTTGCATACCAAACTTACGCAAGATGTGACGGACTCTGTTGTCATAGCCTCCATATGGAGGTCTGAACCACTTGGGCAAGTGGTGGCCTGTAGCGTTCATGGCCCACACTGACCACTCTATCTGTGAAATGATCTCTTCGTTGGTCAAACTTGGCAAGAACTTGTGAGACCATGTGTGCGATCCCATCAAATGGCCCTTCTTGTATGAAGCTCTGTAGACATCTGGGTATCTCACGACATTCACACCCAAAGTGAAGAAAGTGGCCTTGTGGTTCAAATGGCTGACGAGCTTGGTGGTTGATGGAGATGGACCATCGTCGAAGGTCTGTGAAAGCTTTGGACAAGTGTAACAATCGTCTGGTTCAACACACTTGAAACAATCAAAAGAGCAAGAATCCCTTGTTCCTGGACAAATTCCCTGTTGGTATGGAGGGATGTTTGGGATCTCGTTGACGTTGATGAAGTCCAAGGGGATGTATGGAGGGTCCAATCCGGGCCACGCGGTCATCTGTGTGAATTCTGACAACCACTTTGGGAAGGGCTCCTGTGCCTGTGCCATTGGATCGAAACCTGTAGGACCGGCAGCTGACAATTGGTGTCCGTTCTGTGCTGCGTGCTCAAGAAACAGGTCCATCTCCTCCTCGATCTCCTTCTCAGACTTGTCCAAGAACTCTCTGGTGCTCTCGTCTGCCGAGCGGGCGTGCAACGTGTTCTCTGGGGTCTTAACAATTGGACGCTGCTGCTTCATCATGGAGTGCAATCTCAGGGAGGTCTCTGGGGTGGCCCTTCGAGGTCCTTTTCCCTTTGTGGAGGCGGTGGAGAGTGCCAGGAGGGCGAGCGTGGCGGCTAATGTGGGGAGTCCTCTCAACAACATGTTCACAGCGGCCAAATGTGTTGATCTGGTGTAAAACGGAGGAATTGGCAGGGCGGTTGTTGTGAAATGCCCAAATCAGACGCTGGTGCTCTGGTAACTGGCTTGAGTATGGGTGGTACGGTGTTAGGAGAAACCCCAGAGAGATGGCGATGTGGATGTTTACGTTTGTGGCAGAATCGCTACCCTACCCGCCTAACCCCGCAAAACACAGGCAAACGAGCATCCGATAAGAGAACACGACTACGCAGGCAATGTAAAGACGACATCAGCGTCCAATTAATGAAGAAAATACCCAACTTAATAAATCATTTAGAACCAACCTCCCTTGCAACCTTGTGCCCTGCACCCGCAGCATCTATCTGTGGAGGATGAAGGCCCTCCTTCTCCTGTGCCATTGAACGCGGTGTTGAGTGTGATCTCAAGTTCAAATTAGACAGATCCAAGGTCTGCTCCACCGGGGAGGCACTGCTAGATCTCCTGGATCTAGAGTTCAGACCCTGCTGTACCGTCTTCATTGCGTTCTGGTTGGCGGAAGGGTTCGTCAACATGTTGATCGTTTGAAGCAATGCCCTGTTGTCCTCTTTCAACTGCTGAATCTCACGGGTGAGTTTGAGAACAATAGCATCCTGTTCTCTCTCCATCAGATCAAACACTTCGGCGGTAGATGGTCTGCGTTGTGTAGACTCTGAGGAACGTCTCAACTGTGCCGTGTGTGATGTGTAGTTCGAATCAATAGAGGAGAAGGACGAGCGAGGTGAGCTTCGTGCTGATGAGCCAACATTTGCATTGAGCACGGGCGGTCTGGAAGAGGATGGTGTACCATTGTGAATCGTACTGTTTGTTGAACTTGGACTCAAACTTCCAGTTGAAGATCCGGTTGGATGCTGGTACGAGTAGGGCATTCCAAGACTGGTTGGAGAGTCAGCATCAGTGGAGCTCGCAAAAGACGTGCGTCTGGGTTGCGAGAAGCTGGGCTGACGGAGTCTTTGTGATTGAGAGATTGTGGGACCAGGTGTACGTACTGGCGACTTCGAAAGACTCATTCTCTGCTTTGCCGCTGCTGACGTGGCAGACACAGCCTGTGATATGGAGCGAGAGCGGCCCTCTCTGCTGGAGACAACCTCGTAAGGTGAGGCGCCGTTCAATGTGATGTGTGGCATTGTTGGGGACTTGATGGGAGTGACCATCTCTTGTTGAGTGTATTCAAGTCCGTGGTTGATTTCTTTGTGTTGATGTGGAACCTCGCCTCGCCACTGGCCTTTTCTTGCTCTTGTGAGGCTGCGTGGGGCCTAGAACGTGGGTTGTGTTTCGGTGGCAAACGAGGCAGATAAGCTTGTGCAACAAACTTTGATGAAGTTGTTGAAGGTGACCAGTGGATCTGTTGTTTTGTCTGTACGAGTGGTTCTTGTGTTCGTCGTCGACTAACAGATTTTTGAGGTGTTGACGGCTGCCTATCAAAAAATGCGGAGAGTCATGACACCATGATCGATGATCGCAAACGAGTGACAGGAACACTGGGCACGCACATCATAAAATGTCACGTGATTGCGCACAGCCGCGTTTCCGATAACGATCACGTGATACAATGGCTTTCTACAACATCTTCATCATCTCCTTCATCATCATCCTTTTCTTTGTCTTCATCTGCCGGTCTACTAATCAGATTTGTCTGTGAGAGTCGCATACATTATTAATTAAGCGCCCAACAACCTAATGTTTCAAGGGCATCACATTCTCCTCAAACTGACCAGCGTAGTTCCCCGGTGCACTATACTGACACACCGTATATTGTCCATAGTATCTCCCACAATCCTTCAATCCACATCCCATATACGTACTGTTCCTCCAGACTAGTTGTGTGAAGTGTCCTGTGTTCTCTCCAAAGACCGGGTTGTTATAGTCATAGAGTGAGATCTCATCATACCATGCCTCTATAGCAGCTGTGGTGTTGTATCCCAGGGCAAGATTCTCACCATACCCGTTGTGAGAGTGAGTGAGTATACCGTTGCAGTTGTACTTATCTGCATACTGTTGTGCTGTGGATGCGATATCGTTGGACCAGAGAAGGTCAGGCGTTGATGCGTGAAGACGACGTTTGGCATTATGCGCCACGAGTGCACTGATGGCGAATGGATCAGACATTGTAGTTGTGGTTGTGATTGTGGATGTATATGTGGATGTTGGTTCAAAAGGCTCTATTGAAGTTGTCCATTGTGTGATCACTTCAACGTTTGTGTGTGTTGTGGTTGTGACTGCTGTGTGTACGTTCGTCTTGTAGACCGTGATGACTGTTGAGAGCGCGAGGTTGGGGAGAAGAAGCCATGGAAATCTCATTATTGGCACAGCTGATCTCCGTCAAGAGTAGATTCATAGACTTCATAGAGTACAATAACGATCTGGGAGGGTGTCGTGTGCTTTATATGGTCTCCCCGGTGATTTTGATGAACGTGGTGATGTTCAAACTGAGATGAAACAATGATGAAGTGCATCAGCGATTCCACGCTAACTCGGCAACGGCGCAACAGAAATGTACCGATTAAATTGTAGTGCATGGTTTCCAAGTGGGTAGTTGTTCCATTCGTGTCAGAAATGCATCTCGTATACGCTAAAGTGTAGCGTAGACTCCACGGGTGATTTCCCGATACGGAGGCAAACAATAGGACAATGCAGGGTCTGGACGATACAGACGCACATGAGAAGTCATTGGAGCAGAATAAATCATCACAACAAGTGGAGTTTCATGTTGGTAATGTTTGTGGAGTTCCCAACGATGCATGTATGTGTTGGTGCCTCCTGATTGTGATGTAAGAATTGGCGTTGAGAGTGGACGGAAGGGGGTGTGCTGGTGTGCTCACTCAGCTCTCCTCTTGCCCTCTGCCTTTGTCAGTGGGAATTGCAAAGAAAATCTGTTTATCATAGAAGTCTTCATGGCTGCCACTTGAGCACTGGAGGATGCCTCATCGCTATCACTTTCGTCACTGTCGGAATCACTGTCTTCCTCATCACTGTCGTCGTCTTTCATCTCGATATCCATAGAAGCTCTGATGTCCTCCACTTGCTTCTCAATATCATCCAGGAATTCAGTGTCTTCAAACTTCACGTTCTTTGTCAGGTCGATGTCAAGAATCTTCTGCAGCTTGTCCCTTTTCTCCTGGACTCGTTGCCTCTCCTGCTCGGGTAACTTCTCCATGTGCTCCTCTAGCTGCTTGATGTGTTTGATAGTCTTCAACTTGCGACCATCAAGCGTCTTGTAGAGGTCCTTAGTGTTTGATTTCAAGTTCTTGGACTTCTTTTTGTTCATAGAACCGGCAGACTGCTTGAGGAGGTTTCCAAATCCACCTTTACCACCACATAGCCTTATATCGAGCCTTAGTCTGAGCAGCTTAGCACCGGAGGCGCTCCCGGTAACCGCGGTTGAAGTTGACGAGCATGCATCCTCCACGGACTGAAACTTGCTGATAGAGGAGCCTCCCTTGGTGGAAATGGCCGCTCTGGATGCGACTGTTGGTGGCAAGCGTGCTCTGATGCGGTCTTTGAGCGATGCCACTGATTCGTCAGACGCTGCGGAGAGCTGGATGTCGTCGATGCCCGGAATGCACTCCACGATGACTGTGTAGCTGTTGTCCATCTCTGTGCTGGTGATGTTTCTTTGTCTGGATGGCGCTGTGTTTAGCCGCCGTGTGGTTGAGTGGTCCCCCTCCTCACGTTCTTTCTTTGTTTGGGGTTGACCAGGAAAAATGGAGACGCCCGGAAACATCGCCACGTCCCTTCCATCAACACCAACAAACACCAACAAACACAACCAAAACCCCGCATCCGCCAGGCAAAAAGCGGCATATAACGATGTTCAATCGTATCACGCAGATGGGGAAGACCTTTGCGGACGACTTCCAGCGGAATTTGGAGCTGGAGGGCACACCGGAGCCCCAGACACAGGCGCAGGGCGGCAGCGCCGATTCGCCAGAGTTCGAAGCGCTACCCGACGCCATCAAGGCCAAGCTCCGCAAGTTCGACAAGTACGAGGCCAAGTACCCGCATCTCTTGGAGGCTTACAAGCATGAGAAGGCCCGTGGCGAGCTCGTGGCGAAGTTCGAGACCGTGCTCAAGGAGGCTACACCGTGCTCTGGAATCGGAGAGCCAGAGGTCTTGAAGGACTACTTGAGCTCGTTGGAGATGAAGAACACAATGGTCAGCGAGGAGCTCAATCGCATAAGAAAGGAGATGACCAAGGAGAAGCAGGCGAGAGAGGAACTCCAGACGCAAGTTGATGAGCTTAAGAGTGATTCGCTCGCAGAGACAACGGACAAGTCTAGCGATCCCGCTCCAATCGCTGCAGCCAATGATTCTAGAGTTACAGAACTCGAGGAGAAATTGGTAGCTCAGATCAAGGAGAAAGAGAGTATAAGTGATGAAGTGAAGAAGCTCAAAAATGCCACAGAGGAGTTGGAGCTCAAACTGGAGAGTCAAAAACAACACGTTGAGATCGTAATGGATGAGAAGGATAAAGCTGTGGCTGATCTCAAGTCATTTAAGGATGAGCACGAAAAGGCTATTGCAGCCAAAGATTCTGAGATTGAGACACTTCGAAAGGAAGCCGAAACTTTACGCACATCCAGCACCAAGAGTGTTGAGGAGATCAAGGCATTGGAGGAGAAGAACAAGGATTTCGAGACACGTTTATCAACAACTGCATCTACACATACAAAGCTCACAGATGACAACAAGGCCCTCGAGTCTTCAAACGCTGGGTTATCTGAGCGTATCAAAACTCTTGAATCTGAAAACACAAAGCTCAAGGAATCACTCGCAGTCACTGAATCTCTGACGAAAGAAGTTGCAACGAAGACGTCAGAGAACACTGAGCTTTCAGCTAAGATTGAGACTCTTGAGTCAGAGAACACACAGAGTTCTTCACAGATCACAATGCTTATGTCTGAAATTGAAAAGCTCAAATCTTCTTCTTCAGCTTCGGAGACACCAGTACCGGAGACATCGACTGCCACGACACCTGAACCTACTACACTACAAGCTTCAAACGGCAAGAAGAACAAGAAAAAGAAGAAGAAAAACAACAATGCTAGAGGTGTGGATATGGAGCCTGCTGTCAAGGACTCCGAGGAACTTCCTGAGCCAGCTGCAGAGGTCACTCCTTCAGCAACCACCGCTGAGACGACAGCTTCTGACATGATGTACTCACAGTTATCCGAGAAGTACGACAAGCTCAAGGAGGAGAACACATCACAGGCATCTGAATTCAAAACTGTGAAATCAAAACTTGATGAGACGCTTGAGGAAGTCAAGAGTCTAAAGACACAGCAAGCAGGTGCAGTTTCAGAGAAGGAATCGTTATCCGAACAGCTTCAGTCCACTAAGAAGGAACTCAAAACCAAGACCGAGGAGATTGAATCCTTGAGAGACATGCTCAAAACAGTTGGTGATGATCTTGTTACAGCACGTGATGAAGTCAAGGAGTTGACAGTGAAGCACGAGTCATTGACGAAGGAAAAGAGCACTGTTGATCAAGAGTTCGAAAATGTTAAGAAGGAGCTTGAGACTTTGAAGGCTCAGGAAGGCGGTTCTGCTGAACTTGCTGAAGTGGTGGAGAAGCAGAAGGTTGAGCTTGAGGTCTTAAGGAACCAGCATTCGCAGGCAATGACTGAGTATGAGAAGGTCCAACAACAAAAGCAAAAGACAATCGAGCAGCTCGAGAATGATGCTAAGGAGAAGCAAACCCAGATTGAGAAGATGGAAAAGGAGCTCAATGCATCAAAATCTGAAGTCAAGACTAGAACTATGGAGGTGAATTCATTCACGAGGGCTAAGGCCAACTTGGAGAAAGAGATCCAGACATTGCAAGCAGAAAGAACTAAACTTCTTCAAACAAAGCAAACTTTGGAGAACGAGAACGCAGAGCTTCAAAAGAGCAAGAAGAATGAAGCTTCGCTTGCAAGAGAGTTGTCATCAGTTCAAAACAGCTTGAGTCTGAGAGAAAAGACAATCACATACTTTGAGAAGCAAGTCAAGGACTATGAAACATTGAAGCAGCAGTTACTTGAAGATATCAACAAGTACAAGACAATGAACAGAGATACCTCTCTCAAGCTGAACTCAGCTAATGAAGCGATGACCAAGCTCAACAAGGAGAAGAACCAACTTGCACAACAAGTCACTGAACTGAAGAAGAAGTTCGAAGAATCATCTGAAGAAGCTAAGAGATGGGCTGACAAATGTGAGGTTCTACAAGACAAGTATGATGGCCTGCAAGATGTCAAGTCTTCATCCAATGACCAATTGGAGAGCATCAAAAGACAGTGTGAAGAGCTCAGTGTGTCATACAAGGAGGCTCGTAACCGTGCTGAAGAACTAGAAGAGGAGCTTTCAGAGGCAAGAACCATGCTTCAAGAGAGAACCAGGGAAGCAAGCACCATCAGACGCTTGCTAATGGAGAAGGACCAATATATCGATGGTAAGATCGCTGAGTTGAACGACAAGTTTGAGAGCGCATTGGAGGAGAAGGACAGATTGCATGCTTCTGATGAGTTGACTTTGATGAGAAAGCAGAGAGAGTTGGATGAGACGATGTTGAAGAACACTGAGATGGAGAAAGTTCTGAAAGAGTGGACGAGCAAAGAGAGTGCATTGACAAAAGAAGTTCAGGAACTTAAGGAATTGAATGCCAAGTTGGAGAAGGAGACACAGAACACAAGCGTGAGCTCGGATGAATTGAGCAGTCTCATCTCTAAGATGAGAGAATCCATGGTTGCAAGCGAGAAGAAGGTCAGAGAGTACGAGAACTTGAACAATGTGTTGAAGAGACTTAATGAAGAGCTCAACTCAAAGATGGACCGTCTCCAGAAGAACTACAAGATGGTTTCTGCACAGCTCAAGGATTTGAAGCAACAGAACGCCAAAACTTTATCACAGGCTTCCCCAATGTCTTCACCACTGTCCACGAGGTCCAACTCTGTGGTATCAAACATGCCAACGGAGGGTAATGGATACTCTACATCTGACGTATCTGCTCTGGATCCTGAAAAGTTGGCATATTTGAAGAACGTTCTCTTGGGATTCTTGGAGCACAGAGAACAGAGAAACCAGCTCTTACCGGTGATTACTATGCTCCTCCAGTTGTCTAAGGCGGACGAGAAGCGTCTTGTCACTGCTTTGGCGAAATGATTAAATGAAATGTTTGTACCTGATAGATCAAAGGCCTTTTCCCATGGTGTAGATTCCATTTAAAAGTTGGGCTTGACCTCAAGAACTCGTCATGCACCAAAAGTGTCACGTGATCAGCTGTGCAAACCCCGACGCGTTAAAAACTGACGCGTCACTTCTACACATTCTCCGCAGTTTGATTTGTCCCAAATTGCGCACATCTAGTCTCCAAATCTCTTATTACACAATCTAGAAAGATGCTGATTGGTGTCTCTGGAACCTTGGGCTCAGGAAAGACCGAGATCGCTCGATGCCTCACTCTCCAAGGCTGCGAGTACATCGACTTCAAAAGGGACAACGACCTCCCATCAAAATTCAATGGGCTTGATCTGAATGAATCCACACTTGATGTCTTGGAATTGAAGCCAGCAAAAGTCTTTGACACATTGAATGAATTGATTGACCATGTGACTTTGAACTGGAGATCGTTATATGTTATGACAGACATCAGTTCGGTAGCGGACTTGTCACTACTTACCAAACGTCCGTTCTTCCTCCATATCTCTGTGGATGCCCCATTGAAAGTGAGATACCAGAGATATCACAAGCATTATCCAGAGTTGGACTTCGTGGCGTTCGCAGAAGCATCAGATATCCAGACTTTTGATAAGGAGACAGTACTCACGGAGGTGCTTGCCTCAGCGGATGTTAAGGTGATCAACACGACTATAGATGTGGAAAGCTTATACTTGGAGCTTGAGAAATTGGATATCTTGGATCCATCAAGATTACGACCAAGTTGGGATGCATATTTCATGAGACTTGCGGATTTGGCAGCGTTGAGATGTAACTGTATGAAGAGACGTGTTGGTGCTGTTCTAGTGAGGGACAAGAGAGTCATAGCTACAGGTTACAACGGTACGCCTAGACACTTGACGAATTGTAACGAAGGTGGTTGTCCAAGATGTAACACTGCTAATAGTATGGGTTCATCATTATCGACGTGTTTGTGTTTGCATGCAGAGGAGAATGCATTGTTGGAGAGTGGTAGAGATAGAATTGGATCAAATGCAACACTGTACTGCAATACCTGCCCATGTTTGACTTGTTCTGTGAAGATTGTGCAGAGTGGAATCAAAGAGGTGGTCTATTCTCAAAGCTACAGTATGGACGATCTCTCTATGAAGGTGCTCAAAGAAGGTAATGTTATCCTGAGACAGTTTGTCCCTCCAAGACCTGGCGTGATGTTATGAAGAATGGCTACATGTGCAAATGAAATTGAGAACTGCAGTAATAAATATTATGATAGACTTTAAAGGATCAAGTCTCCTTGTACTCATATGGGCCTGGCTTCTGCTCCACATCCAACTCTAATTTACCCTCCTCGATCTCCTTTCCATCAACACTCAAACCTGCAGTGATCTTATCGCCAGGGACAACTTTACCCACGCCCTTTGGTGTACCAGTAAGGATGATATCACCCTTTTGCAAAGTCATAACACTGGACATCGTACTCAAGATCTTGTGAATTGGGAAGATCATCAAACTTGTCAAATCTCTCTGCTTCTCCTCACCGTTGATCTTCAAATATAGCTCGACATTGTATGGATCTGGGATCTTCTCCTTTGGAATCAAGTATGACAGTGGACAGAAAGTGTCGAACCCCTTACCAATAGACCATGGGAGTCCCTTCTTCTTAGCCTCGTCCTGGACGTTACGAGCAGTGAAATCGATGGCGAGGGCATAACCTTCAATGGCATCGAGCGCGTCCTTTGCACTGAACTTATCCGGGTCGAGGTTCTTCAACTCCTTGCTCAAGACAACAGCGAGTTCGACTTCATGATGCACCACTGTTCCCTTAGGAATGAGCACTGGGCCAGAGGATGGCTCGAGGATGGAGGTGGATGGCTTGAGGAAGTAGAATGGCTGCGAGGGCTTTGCGTTGTTCAGCTCTGCGATGTGGGCAGCGTAGTTACGCCCGATACACAGGATCTTCTTTGATGTTCTGGCGTATTGTATCGACATCTCTGGATAGTGGGGAATAGTCACTTCGAGGTGGTGAAGAGCCAAAAGGTGGAGAGAGAAGGCCCATAACTGTGGTCACTTTTATCTCCAACTCGCGAGCGGTCACAGCTTCTCGGAGAAACACGGGCGGATCCCCGAGCGGGACCGAAGACGGCCTTCGGCGTGGGGCAACAGATCTCGAGATCTAGAGATCTATGGCAAAATTGCTCAACTTCCACTACAAGACCTTTGTTACAGGGAAGTTCAGAATATGAGTATGCAAATTTATGTAGAAAGCAGGTGTATGGGTGACACGGGCGACCTTTGAAACCGTCGCCGGATAGGTACCTCTTCTCTGCTGCTCAAGTCGAGCAGGCCCCGTATCGGTGGTGATGGATGATGTATGATGATGGAATAAAAACCAAAAAAACCAATATGAAACCAAGAATAAAACATGAAGTGTAGTAGCGTAAACGTCGTATAAAATTTTTTTTTGCTGTTGCGAATTGCAAGCAAGCGGAAAATCAGGCAATGACAGAACCCAATGGTTGACCCATCTTCACCTTCTCTCCTTCTTTGATGTCAAACTTGAACTCCTTTGGTGCTTCAAAGACCAGAACAACGGTGGAGCCCAACATGAACCCACCAACCTCTTCACCCTTGGTGACAGGGTATCCACCCAAGATCTTGGATGCACTGGCATAGGTGGCTTCATAACAAGTGTGCTTCTTGACCTTGACTGGTTGCTCAGCACTGTCCTTGTAGTGTGGACTCTCGTACTTGGTGTTGGTGGCCAAATCCTTGTCAAAGTTCACCTTGATACTTCCGACATTCGTAGCACCAACTGGTGTCATACTGAAGAAACCGTGCTTCCAGTAACCCAAGAGGGAAACTCTCTCGTTCAAGACAAACAAGTTCTCCAATGTTTTCTGGAAGTATGGGGCAACACTGTACAATTCACCAATGAAATGACGTCTCAATGTGACCACCCAGTTGGCTGGAGAGTGGTATCTGTGATAATCACCTGGTGCAAGATAGATCACAGCAAAAAACAATTCCTTGTCTGATCCAGTTTTGTCAACCTTAGTGGCGGCAAGCTCACTGGCAACCTTGACAACCTTCTCAGCACCTGCCTTCTGGTCAATTCTGTCTCCTTCCTCCTTGTAGATGATCTTCTTCAAGTGTGTGACATTCTTACCTTCTCCGCCAATGATGTCATCCAACGTGTAGGAAATACCATTGATCTGAGCAAATTCTTCGTGTCTCTTATGGACATCGTTGTTCACATCGAATGAGACGGCATGTGATGGAGCAGCAAGCTTACCGTTTGTAGCATCTCCGAGGAATGCGTCGAGTGGGTATGTTAGACCTTTGACTTGCTCGATCTTACCATCATCGACGACTCCATACTGAAGCACAAGTCCATCACTTGGACAAACGAGATCGGACATTTCAGCGATAGGTCTAGCTCCGTCTTGAAGCTCTCTGTAGAAGAATTCACTCAAGTTCTTGTATGCAGACAAGTCTCTGACTTTGATCTCGTCGAGGTCTGCGCCAAAGCAGTATGCGTAGAACTTGTATCCTGGTGCTCTCAACCAAATGGGGAGATCGATGCTGTTCAACTGGCCCCACAGTCTGGAGATGGCGTTCAATGGTAGCGTGGAGTAGCAGAAGAAGGTCCACGAGTGCGTTGGTCTGATGCGTTTGCCATTCTCGGTCTCGTCCTCCTCGTCATCGTCCAGCGAGGTGCCGCGTGCCTGGTAGTATATGCGGGTGGACACGCCGTAGAAGAGGAAGCCGATGGACAAGATGATGAAGTACTTGATCAAATGCGTGTGTGGCTTTGAGGTGAGTTCGGTGGAGGAGCCATTGAGACGCTCGTAGGACTGGGAGAAGCCGCGGATGGGTGGGAACCTGTGCTGGAGTCCCCTTTTCAACTTGTCGCCGTAGTAGAATGTGTTGTGGTAGAGCGTGCTGCGCTTGTTGCGCGGGAGCTTGGGGAATGGGTACGACGAGATAAAGCGGTGGCCCTTCTTGAGCGAGTGTCCTGCCACGGTCTGTCTGGCAGCCTGTGCTGTGGCCGTGGCCGTGGCGGTTGCGGTGGTGGCAGCGCCCGCGTGTTTGGCATGTGATAGCATCTTTTGTTTGGTGATGTTTGAAGGTTTGGCGGTCTGGGGTGTCTGTTGCGTCACACGAACCCGGCGGCTAGGCAGTGCGTGGGCGTAGGGAGAAGCGGAAAGTGGGAGAGTAGAAGTGCAGTTTCAAAGAGTGTAGTGAGCCCGCTCTTGCTCCATCCAGCTGCGTGCAAGGCCGTGTCTGCGGTAGTGAGAGAGACACGCTCATGTCTGGTGCTGATGGTTTTGTGGGAAATTTTCGCATGCGTTTTTCTAGAGCCCTCGCGATCGCGATCGATCCGGAAGCTGCAACTGGCCTAGCCCGGTGCGGGAAACGCGGGAAACGCGGGTTTCGACTTCCGGTCGGCCCGAGACCGAGACGCGACTTCCGAGGGCTCCTGGACACCCGCACACCAGATCGAAAAATAAACAAACAGCAGGCGCGTACAAAGCTGGAGATCAAGAGATGGATAGAGAGCTCGGCGGCTAACCTCACACCAAGAAAAAAAAAACAGCATTTTGGCCAATTGTCACCGCCATGGATGAGCCCGTGATCCAGCTCAAGGATCTCCGGTTCGAGTCCAACATCAACCAGCTCGTGCGGAGTGACTCCAACTCCTCCATCACGCTCTCCGCGGACAGGGAGATGCTCGTGGTGAACAACAGCTCTGTTCTGTGGTACAAGGGCGATCTTCTCACGAGGAAGCTGATACACGACACGCCTGTGCTGACAGCGTTCTTTGCCACTTTCAAGGAGTCCAGGGCAGACGATGACGCTGCGGAGACGCTGGAGAAGGCGCTCTTCGTGATGCTCAGAGACGTTGCACACGTCTACTACAGCGACGGCCGCTCATCGGTGGTCAGTTTCCCCTTCGACGTCACAGCGGCTTTCCCCTACGAGAACGGTGTGGTGATACAGCGAACAGGCTCGTCCTATGCTCCCTTCTTGACCATGAGCGAGCCCATGAAGGAGCTTGGAAGCGTGGTGTCTTCGTC
Source organism: Petasospora maesae (assembly GCA_030563305.1). Classification (NCBI taxonomy): domain Eukaryota; kingdom Fungi; phylum Ascomycota; class Saccharomycetes; order Phaffomycetales; family Wickerhamomycetaceae; genus Petasospora; species Petasospora maesae. The sequence goes on from JAKUBT010000076.1 coordinate 37,158, forward strand.
GACATCCTCAATCTCTGCAGATGAAAGCATCATCCTCTTCCCCAACACCCCAGAATCATCAATCACAGTGACGTGCAACGAGAAGGAGAACAGCATCAATCTATATCACACAAGATTCCTCAACAGGACCACATCAACTGTGCCAACAACTGCATCCTCAGCAAGCGTACGACGCAAGCCTTCACAATCAAGCAGGCGCCCCACCGCCACCAACAACCTCAACACAGAACTTGATCCACAAGAAGGTGACATCAGAGTCGAGAAGAAACGAGGTGTTTCTCATTCCGAGGCGATGTCAATTGATAGAATGGCCTCGTATGACTTCAATGGCAATTTGAAATCTGCAGAGGTTCCTCTGTCTGCTACAACATACGAGTCTGCAAACTTGAGGAAAGATGCCATATTGACAAAGATCGACACAATCAGACTGCCTCAGAAGAACGCCACTGGTCAACTAAAGGCTTCAAGTGTGGCATTTGAAGGCCAGGAAGCTGTGATCATGAAGAATTCTACTGGTGATCTATTTGAAGTGTTGCTATTTGATTCTTCAGACTCATCGATCTCACTACCGAAATTCTCAAGATCAATCGATCTATCAACACAATACCTAGACTATACCATCTCTCCACTATCTGGATTTTGTGTTTTGATATCCAAGGCCAACGAGTTTGTGCTTTTCAACCCATTCCTCTTCTTGTCCACTACAGTTTTCAGACCATCAAGCACCATCACTAAGATCCATGACATGCAGGGAACCCAATTGATTGCACAAGACACAAGCAACAGGATCTTGAACTACAACATCACAATCGCTCCGCACTTGGACATTGTTAAGAAGTGCTTATCGTCTTTCAAGTACATCGTGAATTCATACACATACAACTACATCTGGTTGACATGGATCAACGCCTATGCTATTGTGAAGAAGGATTGGGATGCATTTGTTCTTACAATACTCACAACTGTGTTACCATTTGCAGTTAAGCAGACAAGCATTGATTCAACAAATGTGGTGTCGTCATTACTTGCCAAGATTGATGTTCTTCAAATGAGGGCTCTGAAGGATGAGTTCTCGTTATCTGAGATGGCACCGAACATCGTTCTTGCGTTGCATTTGATCCGTGAAGATTATAAATTGAACATCTTGAGCTTCCAAGCTTTTGAAGATCTTGGACTTTTGTTGGCACAGTTGACTTATTGGATGTCATGGCCTGACAGATGGTTCAATTACTATGGAGTGCCACAGGAAAAGTTGAACAAGTCGATCAAGTTTCCTCAACCGATACTGCTCGAGACCCCACCTGACTTGTTGAAGTCACTCTCTTCACTCTTTGAGCAGACTATCGTTCCATATTTGACGTTCTCTCAATTGGCTCAGGATTCAGAACGTGTTGATGAGATCGTTACGTCGAGAACTTTCTACATCTTGAAGATCTTTGAAGCTGTCATCTCACCGGACTACTCATACTCTGATGTGGTGAATTTGATGAGTGAATACAACATTACACAGTTCACACTTGATACATACCCGGTTGGAATCGTTGTGCCATTGCAAGAGGCTATCACATTTTGTCAGCAGAATATCAAGAGTGCGGAGAATCAGGACATTCAAAAGCTCAAACTCATTGATAGAAAGGATCTTGAAATGTTGAACAGTGCCACTAAGAAGCTCAAGAGACCAAACACTGGAGATACCACGACCACGACTCAAAACAAAGATGTTCATCAAATCATCACTTCCATCCAAGAGCCAGAAGATCCATTGGCACCAATTGAACAAGAACGGTTTGATATCACCAAGCACATATTCAACGAAGACAGAAGATTCTATGAGATCTCTAAGCTTCTTCAAACGTTCCAAGTACAACAAGTCATGGCCGAAGAACTCATTGGGCTTCCAGAGCAAGAATCACTTGCAAGACAGAAACAATTGGCAATCTTGGCATCTTTGAGAACGTTGACTGTTCCTATTGGTCGTTCGATTCTTTTCTTCTCTTCAAAAGTGCCATTGGTGACTGAGAGATTCCCCACACCTAAGTTGAACTTCAACACATTGGTGCAGCCTGAGAACATCACAATCTCACTTGAAAAGGAATCTATTAGTGAGAGTGCAATGCAATGGGGGTATTTCCATAATGGTGCTGCAACGGGTCTTACCATTTCAAGAGATGCAAAGGGTATTTCTGGAAGTTGGATCGTGTTCAACAAACCAGGCAACTTGAACTCACAACATGGTGGGTTCTTGCTTGGATTAGGGTTGAATGGACATTTGAAGAACCTTGAAGAGTGGAACATCTATAACTACTTGGGTCCAAAGCATATGTTTACCAGTGTCGGTCTTTTGTTGGGTATGAGTGCATCATTGAGAGGTACGATGGATGTGAAACTTACAAAAGTGTTGAGTGTTCACGTTGGTGCATTGCTCCCTCAAGGTGCTAGTGATTTGATAGTGGCAACATCAGTACAAACAGCTGGATTGATTGGTATTGGGTTGCTCTATTTGGAATCACAGCATAGACGGATGAGTGAGATCTTACTTTCACAGATCAACGGTCGTGTGTTTGTGGAGGATATGGATGTTGCTGATGAGAGTTATAGATTGGCTGCTGGAATTGCCCTTGGATATGTGAACTTGGGTAAGGCTAATGATCTCAAGGGGCTTCATGATACACATGTTGTTGATAAGTTGGTTGGTATTGCAGTGTCAATGAAGGATGTTCAAACCGAAGAGGCATTTGATAAGTCTGTTGCTGGTGCCATTGTGGCATTGGCATTCATCTATCTGAAATCCAATGATGAGAACATTGGGATGAAGCTTTCCATTCCAGACACTGAACAGATGCTGGATTACATCAGACCAGATTTGCTTCTCTTGAGAGTCATGGCTAAGAACTTGATCATGTGGGATCAGATTGAATTCACACGCAGTTGGGTTGAACAACAAGTACCATCGCCAATCTTGGAGAAGAACTTACGGGAGGGACATAGGGCCAATAACTTGAACTATTTCTACATCATCTCAGGTGCGTGTTTGGTCATGGGTATCAAGTTTGCCTCAACTGCAAATCTCACAGCCAGAAACACAGTGTTGACATACTACGATGAGATTACAGATATGCTGGCTGAGTTGGATTTTGATAACACCTTCACTGCCAAGTTGATCAAGCAGGCATTGCTCCATACACAAACCTCTTTGGCAATTTCTCTTTCATTGATCATGGCCGCCACAGGTGATTTGGAGACATTTAGAAGGTTGAGAATCCTCCATGGCAAATTCAAGAACACTTCACTTGATAACGCATATGGCAAATTCATGGCTACGAACATGGCATTGGGATTCTTATTCTTGGGTGGTGGACAATATGCCATTGATACATCATCGAATTTTGCCATTGCCGCATTGATCACGTCTATCTATCCATTGTTCCCCAAGGCTGAACCAAGTGATAGTGAGGTTCATCTACAGGCACTTCGTCATTTCTGGGCCATGTCAGTGGAGCCTAGATGTCTTGTTGCTCGTGATATTGACACTTCATTGATCGTTAGAGCTGATGTCACTGTGGAGTTCAAGAATGGTGAAGTTGAGTATTTGAAGACACCGAGTCTATTACCACCTTTGGAATCGATCTATCGGATCACGACGTCTATGAAGGATTATTTCGATATTATGATCGATGATGTTGAGTTGTTGAAGCCTGATAATGTGCTTTATATCTACAAGAAGAGGAAGATTGAGGTATTGAGACATTCAGTGAAGATCCTTCTCAGTGAGATCAACAGGTTGTTTGACCAGGAGACATCAGGGGATAACAACACGAACAACAAGAAGTACTTGCAATTGGAACTGTTCCAGAATTTCAAGAAGCAAGACATTCGTGAGTTGTTAGAAGACGGGTCTGAGAGTGTGTTCAAGACCAATATCGTGGATAGACAGATTGAACTTGAACAGATGGCCACGAATCCACAGGGGATTGATGATCTTTGGAATTTGAAGTTGGTGTTTGCCTACTATGATCGGATGCTGGGTGAGGATGAGGTTTATTATTTGTCGTTGGAGTTTGTTGATAATTTGAAGAACATCCTTTGGAGGCTTGCTCAGTGATCATGGCTGTTTACCCCACAATGGTGCATGGAACTTATATGACCTTGCTATGTTATAATGAACTACGAATGCATATCCAGTGTTACTGCTAGCACTATTCACCAGCGGTTAAAGTCCACCGGGTGTCGGCTATAAACATCTGTCGCTCCCGTGTTCGGGTAACTTCAGCGTATTATGAGCGGCTATTACCCCAGGAATTTCCCCACACTCGGTGACAGGAGGACCCTGTGTAACACAAAACACACCGAGAAACTCAGAAATCCGGAGACGCAGGGACCTTTTCTTCACTGAACAAAAAATACAGCAATAATGATCGGGAAGTCACACATCTATGTCAACTGTCAACACATATTTTGTTGGTATTAGTCCACTGTGCTCCCCGCAAGACACCTCATTGGCACTGTTGTTGGTGTTCTATATAAGTCTCACCACCCACCACCCACCACCCACCACCCACCATAACATCAAAATGACAACGTTAAAGAGTTTTTGTTCAGCGCCGGATCCTGCCATGGCATGGAGAGGCACTCGCCACAGCT
>JAKUBT010000077.1:0-40066 GCA_030563305.1 Petasospora maesae
TGAAGTTCTCGTTGGTGGCCTCGAGGGAGATGACATCCATGAAACCAGCTGGGAAGGTGGCGTCGGTTCTGACCTTGTTGTCAACCTTGACGTGTCTCTGCATCAAGATAGCCTTGACCTCACGACCGTTCAAAGCGTATTTGAGACGGTTTCTGAGGAAGACAATCAATGGCAAAGACTCTCTGAGCTTGTGTGGACCAGCGGATGGACGTGGTGCGTAGACACCACTCAACTTGTCCAACAACCAGTGAGATGGGGCTGCCAATCTCTTCAAGTGCTTCTTTCTGTGGATATGATGTTAGTATAACGTTCGGACACATTTCGCTTCGGAGCGACAACTGATGGTTGTGAATATTTGGAGATCTTGGCTGATATGTGTGATATTTTGTTGCTTCAATGATTATTCATGGCACTTGATTGTTTCATTTTATTCCTGTGTGGGCGTATGAGTGTGTGTACGCTGTGTATAATTCGGTGTTGTTCTTCATTCACTGATCTCACGTGTGCTCTCTCTTCAAATATGTGATCTTGAAATGCTCGATTGTGAGATCCTGTTGTTCCATTTGAAATTCCTTTAAATATAATAAATTCATGATTGCTGTTGAGTGTAAAATCCATATCAATAGGCCATGTGTGGTGGTGCTTCGGATCATGGCTTCATTCTTCGTTACTGATGCCTCTACGCTCTTGTGATTGGGGTCTCCCTTCTGCTTGTATCTCCTTGTAGTCGTGTGCCGTGCGCTGTCCGTATTTTGCTCCCTTCAGCTGTGCTCCTTCTTGACGTCCCACTTACGGTCCTCTGCCCATGATGACGTGCTTTGGTGGTGCTCTTTAATCAGTGCTGTTGGTGCCTGTTTTGGTCAACTTTTCAATAAATTTCAACCTGCGCTGCGAGCACTGTCCACCACCACACCGCCCGCGAAACGTGAGAATTTGCGTGCTGTGTCCCGTACCGCCCCATTTTGCCCTGTGCGCGACCCCTCGGCTGCTGGAAAATTTCCGCGAAACTGGCCGCCCTCCCTAGAGAGTGTGTCTGCATATACCAGGTTTCGCGAGTGGTGTGGGGATGTTTCTGTGCGCTGAGGTGGTTAGGGCTTTTAGTGTTGGTCACGTGCTTTTACTTAGGGCTTTGGGAACCCTCACCCCACATTTCTGCCGAGGGGGGTGCACGAAGCACTACAGATTGTGCTGGTGCTGAGCTATAGAGTCAGGTGCTAAATACTCAATGATACAGCAGTGGTGTTCTTTAAAAGTCATGACACGTGTTTGAATAAATAAGGCGAAATCGCTGATAAATAGTGACCATGTTCGAATAAATATGCTGTGGTGAGCTCATAGTGAAGCACTGTGCGAGAGAGTCGAGAGTGGTACTCGAAGTAGATGGTATACAAGAGTATAGGCAATCTCAAAATCTTGCCCCTTGGAATGTGTCGAACTCATCTTCGGCATCAAGCTCTCTTTGTTTTCTCTTGGCCTCGTCCTCTTCTCCACCTCTCTCCACGATGATGGAATCAATGAACAAACTGTATGGGCCAAATTGGTTGTCCAAGAGACCTATACCAATTGTCTTCACTTTTGTGCGGTCCAGTGGGGATTGATGCTGAATAACACCTCGGTTAGTTAGCACAAAGTCATCGATGGGGATCTTCACTGTTTCCCATTCTCCTGGTGTGTTCAAAAACAGCCGATGCTGGTAAACGTTTGTGGCAACTGCTGTGTGTGCTTGGATATTCACAAAGTACTTTCTGTGATCACCTTTCACTTTCAAGATCACATTATGGAAGTTCTCCCAGTCCCAGAAGGACTCCTTTTTCATGAATCCCGTTGGTTGGTCTTTTGTTCTGAACATTGCGTACCCGCTAAATAGCACATCAGGCCTGTTTGGAGGAGGGTCGAGGTTCAAGACTCCGTGAAAATGGCCCTTCCCATTCTCAACATCAATGTCTGCAGTGCTGAATCCCGACAATTCACGATCTGATCGAATGAGGATGTTAGAGAGCTCGTCAGGCCGAGCAAAGGAGATGAGTGTTTGTGAATTCTTAACTGGAGGGGGTTTGAGAGCTTTGTGGGGTATAGTGTCAGTGGGATGATCCGAAACGGTGGCTCTCCAAGGGAAGAACAGCCAATTGTCAATGCAACGTACCTTCACTGAGTCTCGCAAGCACTGCCTTGAACATCTCCGGTGGTATATTCGCTGGTTGTTCCTCTAAGTAGCTCTTGTTCAACGCCAAAAGCCCGTGGTGGTGCATGAGCTGATCAAGATTCCGGAGCAACGAATCTACGCGGAGTGTGCGCCTACCACCGATTTCGCGGTACCTTACCGCAAGTTTCACCTACAGCGTGTTTACCTTGCTCTTTCTCCGGCCTATTCAGCTCTCTCGAGAAGTTGTGGGAGTCAATTCCTGCCTTCCTCCTTCTCCCACTCACTGGACCTCCTGCAATAGTCCTTGAACAAACACTCCCAGTGGCGCCACCGTCGGTTTATCCGTGAACAGCTCTCCCCACCAGACCCACATCCCGGCACCTGTCACAAGCTGCACGTCTGTTTGTTTACCTGGACCTCATCTCATCTCCTGGACTGGGCATTGGGCAACTCTCTCACCGAGCAATCACACATAAAATCACACCACCACTACTACTTAAAGTCTGGACACATGCCAGGATCAGAAGAAACCATGACACAGGAGCACCAGCCCCCACAGTTCACACAGCCGGTGGAGTTCGGCCAGGGACAGGACCCTGAGAAGCAGGGCCTCGAGAAGCCAGGACTCACAAACCCACAGGGCCAGACGTTCGAGCAGGCCTTCCAGGTCGAAAAGCCAAGGTGGAACGACTGGATATTCACTCTCTTCTTCATCGCTGTCTGCTGTGGATTCGTCGCCATCGCTGCCATCACACTGAGAGCATATGCTAAGACGTACTCCTCCCAGGGCTCGGGTATCTACTCTGACACATCGAGCTTCACGCTCAACACCAACACCGTTGTGTTGTTTGTCTTTGTCATTGTTGTTTCACTTGTCATTGCCCTGGCTACTCTTGCCTTTGCCAGAATCCACCCAAAGGGATTCATCCAAACTGGTATCATTGTCAACGTCGTCATGGGTATCGGTACTGCCATCGCATACTTTGTCATGCATTACTACTCTGCGGCCATTGTGTTTCTCGTGTTTACCCTGATCTCTGCCTGGTGTTACTGGAGTATGAGATCAAGAATCCCATTCTCTGCAGAGGTGTTTGCCACTGTGATTGATGTCATGAAGAGCTACAAGTCTACACTCATGGTGTCAGCCATTGGCGCATTGGTCTCCACTGCCTTTGGTCTTCTGTTCAGCACAGTGATCGTTGCCACTTACATGAAGTATGACCCAGATTCCAGTGGATGTTCCGTGAGCGGAGGCTCATGCTCTAAGGGAAAGCTCATCGGTGTTCTCTTCTTTGTCTTCTTCGCTGGTTATTACATCACTGAGGTTATCAGAAACATCATCCATGTCACGATCTCTGGTGTCTATGGAACTTGGTACTACATGTCTCGTTCCAATGAGGGAGAGCCAAAATGGCCAGCATCTGGTGCATTCAAGAGAGCAATGACATACTCTTTTGGATCGATATGCTTTGGTTCTCTGATTGTCACTTTCATTGATCTCATGAAAAAGGGATTGTCGATTCTTCGTGAAAATGTCGCTGCAGCTGGTGACACATGTGCACAGATTGGATTCTTCATCTTGGACATCATCATGGGGTTGATTGAGTGGTTGGCAAGATTCTTCAACCAGTACGCCTACTCTTACATCGCCCTCTATGGTGATGCCTACATCCCAGCTGCTAAGGCCACATGGCACTTGATCAGACAGAAGGGTATGGATGCCCTGGTGAACCAATGTCTTGTTGGTACAGCTCTTGGCTTCTACGCAATGTTCAACGCCTACACCACCTCGTTGTTGGCGTACCTCTACGTCAAACTCACAGCCCCAGGTTATAACGCTGAGGGAACATTCTATGCTCCAATTGTTGCATTCACTTTCGTTGTCTCCTTGCAGATCTCCAACATCATTACTCAGCCTTTGAACTCGGGTACATCCACCTTCTTTATCGCCTTGGCCAGAGACCCTGAAATCTATCAACAGAGTTATCCAAACAGATTCGATGTCATCGCAAAGACCTACCCTAACGTTTTCGACAAGCTTAGAAACCGTTGAATGAGGGTTATGTCACAGATGATAACATTATGTCATATTCTAATTGTACTTTAATCACACACGAACTTTTACGTAACTATGGTTTATACATTGATGTCTATTGTAGAATCGTACCTCCGTGTGCTCAACCCCACGCGCGAGATCATCCCTGGAATCTTGGGGTAATGTTCTTTCTCGAATACCAAGTCACAAAGTCTTTGATGCACATTCTGATTCTTCTGTAGTCCTTCGAGTTGAGGGCATTTCCAACGGTTTGGATCAACTTGTTTCTCTCTTGATCTGAAACACTGTTCACAGGAAGTGCATCCAATGCGGCACTCAACCACATAGCTGCGACTTCTGCTGATGGGGCCAGTCTAATGGTCTTACCCAACAAATCAGAGGCATCAAGATGTGCATCTTGTGGGAACTTGAATATCAATCCTTGAAGGACAGAAGTGATCAGTAATCCACCATTCTGTCCAACAAATGACAGCATAGTAGTCTTGACCTCAGGTGTAACCTCTTCATAGACTGAGATTGGTGGTGTGTCGAATCCCCAAGAGATGAGATCAATCAAGAAGTGCAGGGTTGTGACCAATGGTTCATACTTCTCAATGTCGAGTGCAAGGAGGGCAACATCGAAGGTTGGCTTGACAATATCGGACAAGACGAACTGAACAACAAAGTATGTGATGATATCACTCATCATTCTGAAGAAGTCATCAATGAGGTCTGGAATATCAATTGGTTTGGTGTCCTTAAACACACTTAGGAAGATTGCAATTTGTTGGTATGCGAACTGCCAAACAGCCTCTCTGGTGGAGTCTTCGACACCTTCATCACCATACTCTCTAATGACAACTCCAGAAACCCACAAGTAACATCCATATCTTGTCTCTTGGAATCCACTTGCAAGAACATTAGCAATAGATGGGAGCAATCCAGTAAGGTATTGACTGTATGTCTGTAAAATTGTCTTCGTAAACTTCATGCAACGTTCAGAAACCTTTAGAGACTGACCATGTTTCTCCAATAGCGAAACAATCAATGGCCAGATCTCTGTAACAAGGTTGGCAATTGGATCCTGTGTGGCCTGGTAGCTTCTTGGTTTGATGACTTCAAAGTAGAATCTGATAATCTCCAATTCATCAGCAATGGCCTTGTAGAGTTGATCTGAACCTGGTTCTGTAGCATACTTTGCGAGTCTGTCCATGACTGGTTTGATGAACATCATTGTGGCATTAGCGATGTCTTCGTCTTTTTGTTTGTCAATGATGTGTGCAATACCTTCACTGATTTCATAGAGAGACTCCATATCAATGGATGATCCCAAGACATTGACGTAAAAGTTGTAAAGTTGTTCGATGTAATCTGAAAGAAGCTTGGAGCAGTCCTGACAGAAATACATCAATGCATGTGAGGCAGCAGTAATAATATCGGTATTAGATGCCTGGAACCCATTGATGATGTACTGGAGCTGCTTTTCAAGGAATTCCGGATGCTTGGCGGTCCATTCTGTGTATCTTCCTAGTACCAATGTTGCAGCGTATCTGATTTTGGTGTTTTCTGGAAGCTGAACAAGCATCTCCATGATTTGTGGCATGACGGTGCTCTCTTTGAATGGGACTTCCTTGGCCATGGCTCTCAAACTGAAAAGTGGAGCCTCAACGTCTTGCCATTTGGCGTTTGATGAACTCATTGAGGTCTTGATCTGTTCGTATGGAATGGCCAAAGCACTGGAAGAACCAATGACAGCAGTACAATCTTTGAGAACATCACCCATCTCGTATCTGAAGTCTTTGAACTTCTCCTCCTCTTCCTTATTGGAGAACAATGGGTCTGTCTCGCTTCCATCAGGGTAATGCAAATGGCGGATCATGACGTGAATGAGCTCTGTGTAGATTGGGTTGTATGACTGTCTTGCTTCGGCAAATCTGTCTGGAAGAATCATTTGCTTCAAGATGTACCAGAAGTAGAATGTGTACTTGACGATATCCAAATCCTCCTCATATGAGGCACATTGAAGTAGTATTTCAACAAGTGGGCGGTACTGTTGTGGGTACTTGGCAATAAGAACGTGCCAAGCTTCACCTGCTTCAACAAAGAGTCTTGTGAGTGATCCAAATACATCTGGATCATCCTTGTGTTGTACGATTAATGGCTGGAGTTGAATGATTTGGGAGTAGAGGGCTTGAATAAGTTCGTGGTTGTCGACTTCTGCGGTCTCCTTGACAATGGTACAAAGACACTCGATGGACTTCTCAAAGGAGTCTTCATCCTTCAAAGAGTCGAAGATGATGTTTGTCAATGGTTGAATCTGTAATAGCTGCTCAACAGCGATTTCCTTGATCCAAGAGTTCAAACAGTCCAAGATCAAAGCGCTCGCCTGAGAGTTGCTTCCAGCACTTGTAGCAAACTCTGACAAGAGCGTCAACACTCTTTCCACATTGTTAACAATCAATTTATCTGTTCTATCTCTGAACTCCTCGTCAGTCAATGGTGTACTTTTAGCATCCATTGATTCCTCAGGTAGCACTTTGAGGAATTCCAATAGAGTCGGCACATTGTTCTGGAGCTTTGACATGATTTCATCAAGAGCGTTTTCCCAACTCAAGAACTGAATTGACAGCTTAGCCAACGAGAGACAGAGCTGTGTTCTGATAGGCTTGCTGACCTCCCCGTATTGGATCAGGAAATTGATCATAGAATCTTTCAATGCTGGGAGTTGTTCTTGTGGAATTTGATGCAGATCATAGGTGGTTTTGTTACGCAATGTCTGGGCTGCAAACATGCGGAGCTCCAGCGAGCTGCTCTGTTCACTGAGTATGGTTCCCACAGTGTTCCAAGCTTCAGGTGTTTTCTGGAAATCCTCGAGGAAGTGAAGCGCCTGTTGTTTGTCCTGTGAGTTCGAACTCATCACGGAGAGTGCCTCCTGAATTTGTACCAGGGAAGCCATTTTGGACGGAATCTGGGTGTGTTTGATGGCGCTGGTGAGGGAGTGAGGTGTGTAGTATGCAATGAAGGAGGAAACACGCAGATAAGTGATAAGGATGAGCCAAGCGCCAGTATCAGGTGGTGATGGTTGCCGGAGTTGGGGATCGCTCGCTTGATTTTTTTCGTGTTCACAGGACAACAAATCCCCGCCGTAAAACGAGTTCGCGAAAGGATCTCTAAAATGTTTCCTTGAAGCTGTGGACTGCCTCCTTTAACCGTGTTGTTATAGGGTCAGAGAATCAGATACGGATAATATGAGTGGGAAACGTCAACAGAAAGTGGTATGTACATGTGATTCAATCGCCATATGGGCGGTTCCGGCATCCAAAACAACGTACTAACAACAACTTAAGCTTGTGCCACCAATCAATCTCATCTTCAAATATCTCCAACAACAATCAACAGTATTAATCTGGCTTTACGAACAAGTGGAGTTCCGTATTGAAGGTAAGATCAGAGGATTTGATGAATTCATGAACGTCGTCGTCGATGAGGCATATGAGGTGAGCACAACAGATGGTACCAGGACAGAGATTGGACGTATCCTACTGAAAGGAGACAACATCACACTTATATCAAGTGCTGATTCATGATACGAATGGCTAGAGAAAAGAGAAAAATTGCATGAGTAATGTTTTTAATGTACACTAATTGAGTTTGAGTTTTGTTAAATACTTACCAAGATATGTAGCAAGTAGTAACGCTTATACTGTGTACTCTGCTCAGTGCTTGGTGAACTTGTGCAAACTCGATTGGTTGTGAATTAGTTTCTGATCAGATGAAGGAGTAAAGAGTTACCTCTTTCATCTTCACCACACCGCTCACTATTGGCTTACTTCTTTGGTAGATTATTGAACAGCACATTATTCAGGCGTGTTAACCACCATTGCAGTCTCCCACCATCACAGCTCACTCCGCTAATCAACGCTCAACACCGTCATGACAGCCTGCCTCGTTCTCGGTGCTACAGGTCTCTGTGGGAGTTTCATACTCAGACACTAGCCGAAATTCTTTGATAAATCATACACAATTGCAAGAAGGGTGCCGAAATTCTCCGATATTAGTAACAGCATTGAAACTGTTATTGAATCGGACTCATCGACTTGAGTCACGAAGTTGAAAGAGCTGAAGGAGAAGGACTCTGATCTCACCACATTGTTCTCCGGGATAGCAACTACAAGAAGTCGTGCTGGGGGGACTTAAAGAGCAAAGAAAGATCGACGTCGATCTGAACTATAATCTTGCTAAAGCTGCTAAGAGTGCAGGATTTGAGAAGTACGTATTGATATCATCTGGAGGGGCTGACTTGAAATCATGGTTTCCTTTTCTCCAGATGAAAGGTGAACTCGAGGATAAGGTCATTGCACTTGGGCTCGACGAAACAATTATCATCAGACCAGGAGTTCTATTAGGTGAAAGAGACTTAGAGATGGGATGGGGGAATGAATGTTTTGTGAATCTTATGGGGCTGGCACATAACACTCGTTGGTCAAAGTACCTCATGTCTCCTGTAACTGGTGAGGAGGTCGGATTGGCATCGTTGAAGCAGGCCGTGAAAAAGAGTGACAAGAAAGTGACATATTTGACTGGATTGGAGATCAATGAATTGGCTCAATCTGTGAGTTGAAAACTATGAATTGATGACTTTCAATTTTGTGAGTTTGCGGTTTCAATGGGTGAGCCCGCTGTTGTAGAAATCAAACTCGATTGGCTGCGGATAAGTTTGACGCCAAGAGTAGCTCGGATGTCGGATGGCAGCAAAGATCATCACCAAAGATTGAAAACTCTCCAACACCCAACATCTCTTTGAAGAGTAACGTCAACACCACTCTTGATTGTCCGCCCGTTCGTGCCTCATAAGCCATAAGACTGAAACAGTAAAGAACAACACACACATACACAACACAATGGCCACTTGTCTCATTCTCGGCGCTACAGGTCTCTGTGGTAACTTCATCGTCAAGCACGCCCCAGAGTACTTCACAAAGGCCTACACCGTCTCCAGATCTGAGCCATATTACGCTAAGGGCAATGACGCCATTGAGGCCATCCTTTCCAGTGACTCTTCAACATGGCCAGCAAAGGTCAAGGAGATCAAGGAGAAGGACCCTCAGTGTACCACTTTCTTCTCTGGACTCGGAACCACTCGTGGTAAGGCTGGTGGCATTGCCAACCAGAGAAAGATCGATTTGGACTTGAACTATGACTTGGCCAAGGCGGCAAAGGATGCTGGATTCACCAAGTACGTTCTTATCTCATCCGCTGGTGCCAACTCGAAATCTATGTTCCCATACATGAAGATGAAAGGTGAACTTGAAGAGAAGGTCATTGAGCTTGGATTCGATGAGACCATTATCATCAAGCCTGGTGCCTTGCTTGGTGAGAGAAAGGAGAGTAAAGGTCTTGGAAATGCGCTTATTGCTGGTGTGTTTGGTATGTTCTACGGTACCCCATTGCAAAAGTACTGCTTCGCCCCAGTCAAGGGTGAAGATGTTGGAATTGCCTGTTTGAAGGAGTCTGTCAAGAAGCATGACAAGAAGGTTACCTTTTTGGAGTTGATGGAGGTTAACGAGGCTGCGAAGTGATGCCCGTCCTGATTCCTATGCTTCTGTTTTTTGAACTCGAAAGTCCACATGGCCTCAGTGACCCCGTTGTCTTTCAGTTGCTTGGTCTGCTTTAGCGCAGCGCTTTAATTTCGTTTGAACAAATCGACACACCATTGATATTTATATTCGGAAATGCTTAATGATTATGATTACTGATTTTGGTACTGTATCATATGTGGTTCAACTGCATATCAAATTTGTGTGTTTGGCGATAGCCTTCTGTTCAGCTGCCTTTCTCTTACTCTCTTCACGGTGGTGCTTCCGCAGATCACTCTTCAGTTTGCGCAAGCGTTTGAGACTCGGGCCACGTTCAGCATCACGAGCTAAAACTTTGGCTTGAACTGTTTTCAATTCCTCCATAAATGCGAGCTCGTAGTCCAAATGTCTGTTGGAGTGGAAAATCGTCAGTTAGCCGGCGGATCTGGCTGTCCAGTGACTTCTCCTCTCTCTTCCATTGGTCCCAAAACTTTCCTTCAGCATCGATTCTTTCAAGATTCTGGAGAGCCTCCTCCAGCCTCTCTAAGTTTGTCAATGGTTCCTTCCGTACTCGGCATCGTTTGTAGCTCTGCTAGCGGATAGAATTCACCTTAAATCAAGGTGAATGTTTATACGCGTTCGGGGTTGTTTACATTTTGGAGCGGGTGCTCTGGAAACCAGGGAAATTACGCGCTGTGGAGAAGCTGAGGCAGCGCTTTCTCCGAGACTGGTGACGCTGAAGAATGCAGAACTCCATGGTCAACCAAGAAAAGAACCGAAGTTCATGTCTGTGCACCTCTTGTACTACGAGATGTGGGTCAGCGGTGGTAACTGATACTATGATCACGGGTGACGGGTGACGGTGTAGTATCTGCGAAGAATTCAGCTTCTGAGGGCGATTGTGGGGGATCCAACTTCCCGGGGAGCTGCCAGATAGAGCGCACGCTGATGACAGCAAGTTGCTACTTAATTGCTGCTTCGCTGGAGGATTCGACACCTCTACAAAGGTGCTTGGATCATCTGGAGAACCTTGAACTCCAGTTAATGCTCCACTCTCCACATATCCCCCACACTCGACCCTCAAAAGACCGAAAAACCAGAAGAACCTCATAGACCCTGGGGATCCTGGAGACCCTGGAGATCCTGTCGGCCGATAAGCATCCCGTCACGTGACCGCTCGCGATGGCCGTATATCCCGGGCGCGCACCCATGTGAAGGCCTAAAAATTTGTTCGCGCGGGCGCACGCGTAGTAGACGTTGTCAAGTGAGAAGTGAGCGCGGTTTGCCAATTCCCGAACTTCCAACTTCGAAACCCATTCCCTCTGATACTACTGCTGCTCTACTCTCTGCTCTCCAGCTTGTTGTCGTGTCAACACCCCCAGCCCCCACACACTCGCCACTCGCCACTCTCCACGCCCGGCTGCTCTCTGCCTGGTCCTTGAGCTCCCGTCGCTGCTTCACTTCTCTGTGTTGTTGTTGTTCCCGTTCTTGTTGTTGTTGACATTCGGGCCTGCTTGATTTGCTTCTTGCTACACAACAGAGTACCACACTATACTATACTATACCCCTTTTCACACACACAGGCATCTGCACACACACACATATATATAGGTACACCATGCTCTACTCCAAGAAGTTCCACCGGATCTTCTTCTTCATCTGTCTCGCAGCGATTGTAATACTGCTGACAACCACGGGCTCCCAAAAATTCATCAACTCCCATGTCTCCACATCCACACCGGGCTATGGCGACATCCCACCCACAGAGACTAAACCAACAGGGTACGATTGGGTCCTCACGCTCATCAACAGGTCTAAACCCTCTGTGGGACAGCTCACAGAGTACAAAGAGGGGGAGAAGGCCAAGGAGAAGTTTGCCACGGACGATGACTTTGTCTTCTCCAGAAAATACTTGTCCAACCTATTGGTCCTTGATGACATAACAGTCAGAAGAATGAAAGAATCACATGCCACATATGTGCATGATATCACAACGGATGAACATACCAGTTTCCATGCTGAAGGTTCCAAACCACACGGTGATGGTATCGTGTTCGTTGGAGGTATCAAGTTCTCTTGGTTGGCACTCATTGCCATTGAACAACTCAGAGTCTTGGGTTGTAAACTACCCATCGAGGTGTTTATTGGAGATGAGCATGAGTATGAGCAGGAATTCTGTGAAGTGATCTTGCCAAAGTACAACGGTCGTTGTACCTATTTACCTGGAGAAATTGGTGATGTTACTGAAAAATTACAAGCCAAGATCAACGGTTATCAGTACAAGAACTTGGCATTCCTCATATCGAGTTTCGAGAACATCCTCTTCCTCGATGCCGACAACGTCCCACTCAAGGACCCAACTCCACTGTTCAAATCCGATGTCTTCAACAAACATGGATTGGTGATTTGGCCAGATGCATGGGCAAGAACCACAGCACCAAAGTACTACGAAATTGCAGGGATCCCAGTGACGGATAAGATTGTCAGAGGACCATACAAGAATGCAAATGATCTTTCTAAGGTCAATCTGTTACAAGATGTTTCATTCCATGACTTTGAAGGCACAATACCAAACCCAACAAGTGAGAGTGGTATGATCCTCGTGAATAAGAACAAGCACGTCAAGACACTTCTCATGTCCCTTTACTACAACATCTATGGACCAAAACTCTACTATGCTCTTTTCTCACAAGGATCAGCAGGTGAAGGTGACAAGGAGACATTTATCGCTGCCGCCACTGTTCTCAAGAAGGACTATTACCAAGTGTTGACACCATTCTCATTCATTGGATACCATTACAAACCTGGTGAATTCGAGTCAAAGGCATTGGGACAAGCTGATCCAATTCAAGACTATTCTAATTACTTGAAGGGAACACATCTGGATGAGATGAACAGACTTGTGGAGGCTAATGGTGCCAAGAAGCCAGATATCCAATTCATGCATCTGAGTTATCCAAAGCTTGTTCCATTTGCATTGATTCATGACAATGAGATCATCAAGGAAAATGGAGACCATGTGAGAATGTACAGATCCACTTCAAAACTTGCCGGTTACGATTTCGAATTACGAATCTTTCAAATCCTCACAGCGGCTCTGTGTAAGGATTATTCGGGTCCTTCACCAATCTCTGAGAGATTGATTGGATTGAAGTTGAAAGAGTATTGGGGACAGGATCCAACAACTTTCTGCCCACAACTCATTGATCATACAATGTGGCTACAGAATAACCCTGAAGATGATTGATCCTCGGTACGTGCTGTATTTGGATTTCTATGGGAAGGAGAGGAATTGTGAATTATCACCGATTCCTAATGGGGAAAGTGGATCCGGAGGGGGCGCGATGATGGCCGGCCGCGTGCTCATCACCACCAACGGGCCTCCAGAAGAGAAAAAAAAAAAAGACAAAAAATGTCCCTTGAAGGCGGAACACTAATAATGGTTGAGATCTTTTCTTGGATCAGAATGAACGTTGTAATGCGAATCGCAAGTAGTAGTAAGAACTCTATAGACCAAACATAGGCCCATGGATTGTAAGTATACCTACCCCACACTTTCCCTGAGTGTCCTCATGATAGTCCATCGATCTGGCATACATCACAGCAACTCTCTGAAACTCGTCACCGTATTGAGGAACCCAATGGTGGCAAATGTTGGTCTGTCCAAGAACCCATCTGGTCTAGCCCAGTGATAACTCAACGCCAAATCACATAAGAGGTTGAAGTCCACTTTCCCCTTCCTCCATGACTTGAGATTGGCAATGAAATTCCATGCAAACCATGGGACACATGAATATACGTAGTACCAGTCAGATGTGGTGAGGCTGTCATCCTTTTTATGCTTGCTTAAGAGGAAGTAGTTGAAGCTGTTCGGGAGGAAGTCGTGACCTAGAATGAATGCAAGGTTCTCCAACCATTGATAGTTTGCAAAGAGGAAGAAAGTCGAGAACTTATCCAGACCTTGCCATGAACTGAATGCTTCCCTTAGCTTGGACGGTGAGCTGTAGTCTGAGAGCAGTTCAGAGATGTATGGTACAATGTTAAAGATTCCCTGTGCGATACGGATGTCTGCGATGTATCCGTATATGTTGTTGAAAGTCTCAGCGAGATACTCCTGTGTTGGGGTCAAAGGTTCCACATCAGTTGGCGGTTGTTTCCTCGTGAGCCGTAGCATGAACAAGAGTCTCTTGAACAGTTGTTTGATCTTGGGGAAGTTCTTGATGAGCTCCGATATAAACACGGAGGAGTATCCAATGAGTCCCAGAACTTGATCGTGGTGGTTCTTGAGGAAGCTATCCAGCGAGTTGTAAGTGGAGGGTTCCACCGCTGCCCTGAGAGCGTGTAGCACTGTGATTCGTGACGCTCTGCCCATCTATTCCGTGCTCTTGTGTGCTCCTCTGGCAGGTATGTTGTGGTGTGTGTTGGAGAGAAAGTGAAGGACAAAAAATGGGGAGATGTGGGAGGGTCCGTGGGGGAAAAAGGAAGAGGCAGAGGAAAGATCCTCGGCTATTATACGCCTAAACCAAACGGACCCGGTAGCGGGACACACACTCTCTCTGTCTGTCTTCTTCCCTCTAGCCGCAGCCGACCTGGAGCGCGATCTGGAGTCCTACGCGTATTCTTTGTTTACGTGACGCTGTTGATATCTAGAGGGAGGGGGGCCTTGTCTTTTGTCTAGAAGTAAACACTCTCAGCATTCAGCATTCAGGTCTCAGAGCTCAGAGTTGTCCCGGATGGATGGGCGCAAAAGAACGAAAAGCTGAGTATGAGAGTGCTGATCTATGGTGGCTTGCAGACACAGCGTGGAATGGGTGTAAGGAGTTTGTGTGGGACTGGACTGAAGGCGACTTCGACGAGTTGCAACGCAATCTCTCAAAGCTACTTTTTATGTGCAACGGTTTAATGATATACACAAGATTTACAGAGAGGGTCAACTACCACGGTCAGAGGAACATGCAATGTCTGCTCCCAGCCAGTGTACCTCATCAGAAAGAGTCCCGATGGTAAGCTTTAGAAGATTGAGGGCTTAGAGAAGCATCACACTTGCCAATTATCACGAATTGAAGCCACTAGGGTATCAGGAGAGGTGAATTCACGTCTTCTCCAAAAGCTCATCGAGATATCAAAGTCTAATGGCTCGGCAGAAGAGGATACAGACGACTTCGTTCGTACTATGACCATGGTGTTGAAGCTGCGGCACCGCTTTACGAAGTACATCGGGCTGGCTTTCTTCTATGCAATCTATAAGCAAATGACTGGTGCGGAACAGGAGGGACAAACAGGAACGGTGCTAAAGATGGGCACGAAAGAGGCTCGAGAGTTGCATGCGGCGGTCATCAAAATCATTGGTGATATTGCTGCTACAGCACCACGCTTGCAAGACCAGAAGTACCTTTCTGTTGCCTCTGAGTTGGTTCCAGGGTATGAGTATGGTGATCTCCATAAGTATTCGAGGGACACTCTGAAGAATCCGATCTCCGAGAGTACTATGTATCAATTTGCAACTCATAAGGAGAGTGCCCTGGAGTATTTTGTGGCTATGGCTGAAACGCTGAGGGGAAGTTCCAGTTGTGCGATTGTGTTGAAGCACGACGTTGATGAAGAGGAGAATGAGAATAAAGCTTCAAAGAAGGCAAGAAACGTGGACTATCGGCTGTCGATGATACCGTAGCGGTCTGAGCTCAATGACATATTTTGGTGATAAACCCCCCAATGCACTTCTTTGTAGTTTGAGCTCGAGTAACCAAATTCCTAGCCAGGGAAGAGTTCAAACCTCCTGTGACTGCCATTAATACACTCCACAGCCCGGATCACGTGACCAGGGACAGGCGCGCCTCGGGAAATTTGGTCCAAGGTTGCGCGCCCGCGCCCGCCCCCGGTTTTTGCCCCACACTCGAATTTATTTATTTACTCGGCAACGCAGTCATGCTCCTTTCTCTCCGGGTTCTCCGAGGTTTTGAGGCTTTTGAAGTCACTGTTTCTTTACCTATTCCACTCTGAGTGTGTGCTACTGGTGCTTTATCCGCTAGCTTGACTCTCACTCTCCAGATACCAGTCTCCAAAAGCGCACAGCTACAAACGTTCATTTCGCAGAAGGGCAGGCGTGACTCACCAAGAATCATCAGAATCACCACCGCCATTAAGAACATCAACACCAATTACATCAGCAACAACACCACGAGAAAGACAAAACCTTACACAACCGCAAGGAAATGAGTGATAATCCTGATAAACGACCAAGGACTAAAGTGATCCGTACTCCAGGATCGCAAACAGAAAGAGTCGCCCAAGCCTGTGACCGGTGCCGTTTGAAGAAGACGAGATGCGACGGTAAGCGACCACAATGTTCACAGTGTGCCGCTGTTGGATTTGAATGCAAAGTTTCTGATCGTCTCTCAAGGAGGGCTTTCCCTCGTGGATATACCGAGACCTTGGAGGAAAGAGTACGAGAATTAGAGGCTGAGAATAGGAGACTATTGGCACTATTGGAGATGAAGGATGAAAGGGCAGAGATATTATCAAAGATCCCTGTTGAGCCACTGAGTTCAACAAACTTGGCCACACTGGACAAGATGAACAGTAAAGAAGATACTGAGAGCCATCAACATGTACATTCAGGTCCAGGGTGCTGTGCAAACTATCCACATTCTGTTCATGAACGTCCAGTGAGTATTGCAGGATCGGTGGATTTGGATAATGGTGAGATCACAGATGACGATTCATTGTCATTTGCTGGAGACTCTGCATATGGTGGGCTCACGTCAACTTACAATGAAGACTACCCACGGAGATCATATCCAATCTCGTTTGAACAGTCACAAGCACCAGGACTTTCCGCTGCTGCTGCATTGGCAAGATTGAAGAGTGCCAAACTTGTTGGTAACGCCAATGGACTTGCAAATCTCGTTGCTATGTCTGTACCACGTTCTACTGAGGAGACTCTTTTCGTTCCAAGTCTGTTGAGTAAGATTGGTGAAGTCCATGGATTTGACAGTACCGCATGTCTTTCCACCGCTTCCACTATTGCATCATTGAAGGAGACACCAAAACCATCAAGCTCATCGAGCAATTTTACAATTTCGTTATCATCCATTGATTTCCGCAAAATCACACCTCCAGAGTCACAGCTTTTCTTCTCGTCATTGGGATTACCTTCAAAAATCGAACTTGATCAACTGGTAACCATCTACTTCGAACGTTGGGGTCCTACCTTGCCTATTGTGGACCAGGGTACTTTCTGGGCCCAGTACAATGCACTTTCCAAATCTGCAGAGAGTCGATTCATCGACAATGCCATGATTGGTAGAGAAAGATTTGGTGCTGTCTTAGTGCTTGTCATTCAGTTGGCATTTTTATCACAACCAGAACCAGAAGAAGGTCCACGTCCAGATGGTGAACTCCTTGTGAAATTTGACGAATTGATCCGTCAGCTTGTTGGTTCATCTTTGGCATCTGCATGCTCAATACAATCCTTGCAAGTGCTCTCGTTGGCATTGTTGTATGCCCTTCATACAGGTGATGTTGCTTCGAGTTATACACTTCGTGGAAGAGTTGCCACCATGGCTCAGCAACTCAGATTACATCGTTGTCCATCCGCTGTGTTGGGTAACTCTGGATCCACTGTGTCCAGGGCTCAACAAGGTGAAAGACGTGTCTTGTTCTGGTGTGTTTATACACTTGATGCCTTCTCCTCTTTACAGTTGGGTGTTCCACGTTTGTTGAAGGACACTGAGATTGAATGTGCCCTGCCTACAGGTGATGATTCAGAGGCCTCCGAGGGAGTGAACGTTGTTCTCGTGAATAACAACAAGGTCTCCTTGGTTGGTAAGGTGTCGAACTTGTCTTTGGCTGTGATGAGATACACCACAGTTCTGGGTAACATTTTGGACTTTGTGTTCCAACGTCATCCATCACTCTCCAACGAGTCATCTACAACTGATATGCTTCATAAGCACACATTGATCCATGAGGGTCAATTGGACTCTTGGAGACGTGAACTTCCATCGTCTCTTCGTTTTGAGCTTGATGTCAATGGTTTGCCACGCAGAAATGTGTCACACAATCAAGAACATACAAAGACACAGCTCTTGGTGTTGTTGTACTACACTTCCAAGTTATTGATCCATCTTCCGGTGATTGCATCTGAGATCGGTAAGCGCAAGAATCCATCAACCACAAACTCCACACCTGGATCTGCATCCCACATCGTGGTTCAACAATGCTCAACGGCCATTCTTACAATCCTTGCCTCTTTGACCGCTGTTCCTGTTCCACTGAACGTTCCACGCACAAAGACCAGACTTACACTGCTCTGTGCCAAGGGTGCTTTAGAGTACACCAGAGGAGGAGCACTATTCCAAGAGAGTAAACAGGTTATTCAGGTTTCCGTTAATGAGTTGAAGGCACACAATGACGGTGTTGTTCCAGGATCTCTATCCAAGCACTGTGTTCAATGGCTCGAGAGGGCTGTTGAGGCAATTCTTTCCCAGCCTGGATCCATGAAACGTTCAAGTTCGGTGTCAGACAAGAGAACCAGAGCATCGTCTGTTTCTAAGACTGTTATCAAGCCTTCCCCACTTCAAAACGAGAATTCCAATGGTAATAACAAGCTCAACGCCAATAACATTGCTGTCAATGATGGCGATGATGAGCTCAAGCACATGCTGTCCCAGTTGACCGGAAATCCTATCGTTGCTGCAGACCCGATCTCTCAACAACGTGGAGCACCAGCCCGTCGCAAGTCCATCTCACATCAGACCCCACCAGAGACGTTCCCACACATACCCCTCAATGGTAACAATGGTTACAAAGTTGCCCCATCGATCAACTCGGACATCTCCCTGGATGAGAACATTGAGCTCGATTTCGCTGCGGATGGTTCGCTGGCACTTGCGCCATGGCTGGACTTTGACATTGACATCCAGGAGCTGGGCAAGTACGGTGAGGAGCTGTCCCGTACATCTCCTGGTACCACTGCTGGAGTGAAGAGTGATGGAGCAGTGAACGGTACGAACAGCTTCGGTTTCGGAGAGCCTGTGCTGCCTGCGATGCCAATGCAACTGCCAGCGGTCGACGGCCAGAAGAAGAAGATGTCGCTGTTTGACTGGCAGAACAGCAGCATGTGAAGGGCACTGGATTGGATTAAAAGTAAGACTCAAAAGATGAGCAAATGTACGCTTTATATGAACGTGTCACGTGCGCCCCGCCGAGTAGAGCCTAGATCTGGCGGTTCGCGGGAGGAAGAGCTCAGAAGCGAAACGTCAACAATATCAACAATCAACGCGCCAACTCGCCAGCAGCCACCGCACAGCTCACCGGCCCGCCACGCGTCTCAAACACACCCGCCCAGATGCTGTCCTTCTTCAAACGCCCCAGGGACGCGTACAACAAGAAGAGCGACCTCCCGATGTACGTGCCCGTCTTTTCCGCGTCGCAAACGGTGCCGCTGTGCCCACAATAGCTCTCCATCGCCAGCAGCATCAGCGTCACGAGCAGGATCACTAACAGCAACCGCAGGACCGTGGACTTCAAGCCACGCAGGAGCAAGAGCAACGGCAGCCGGTACACCCGGTGGGCAGCATACGGCGCTGGGGCTCTCACCCTCATCTACCTCGTGTCGCTGCTCAGGGGCGGCAGCAGCAGCAGCAGCAGCAGCAGCCAGGAAGCGGGCTTCACGGAGGAGGAGTACCGCCAGTACACCAAGTCCACCTCCAAGAGCATCGACTACGAGAAGCTCTCCAAGTTCGACGAGGGTGTGGAGAAGTACCTCATTGACCACAAGGGCATCGTAAGGGAGTCTCCGGAGTTCGGCGAGCTTCAACAGGAGATTGACGATCTCTACCACTCCTCAGTCGACTACTACGATCTCAACGACTACGAGGGGTCCACCGATGGCGCCAACAACGGAGACCACATCCTCCTATGTGTGCCTCTCAGAAACGCAGAATCAGTGCTACCGTTGATGTTCAAACACATGATGAACTTGACATACCCACATGAGCTCATCGATATCGCGTTCCTCGTTTCAGATTGTTCCCCAGAGGACCGCACATTGGAAGCGGTCTTTGACTACTCAAGAGCCCTCCAACATGGCAACTTGTCTAAGGTTTTAGAAATGGAGGAGACTGAAGATAAGATTCTGAAGGGAACAAGTCAAACACATTTGAACTACATGGATCCAGATTACATTGAAAGACGTGACAACGCGTTCTCACCGCCGTTCCATCCAGGTTATGATAACCCATTCAGATCCATCCAAATCTTCAAGAAGGACTTTGGACAAGTCATTGGACAGGGATTCTCAGATAGACATGACGTTAAAGTCCAGGGTATCAGACGTAAATTGATGGGAAGGGCAAGAAACTGGCTTACCGCTAATGCTCTAAAGCCATACCATTCATGGGTTTATTGGAGAGACGTGGATATCGAACTCATGCCAGGTGATATCATCCAATTTATGATGAAGTTTGACTATGACGTTATGGTTCCAAATGTGTGGAGACCATTGCCTGAGTTTTTGGGCAATGAGCAGGCTTATGATTTGAACTCCTGGATTGAATCACAGCAGGGTCTGGATTTAGCAAAAAACTTGGGTGAAGACGATGTCATTGTGGAGGGATACCAAGAATACCCAACATGGAGAGTACATTTAGGTTACATCAGAAGTCCAGATGGTCGTGAAGATGAAGTTGTGGATCTTGATGGTGTTGGTGGTGTCTCCATCTTAGCAAAGGCCAAGATCTTTAGACAAGGTGTTCATTTCCCAGCTTTCACGTTCCTCAATCACGCGGAAACAGAAGCATTTGGTAAGTTAGCAAAGAAGATGGGATTCAAAGTTGGTGGACTTCCTCATTACACTATTTGGCATATCTATGAACCAAGTGAAGACGATCTCCAGGAAATTGCCAGAAAGGAGAGTAAGAGAAGACGTCAGAAGAATGCACAAGAAAAGATGAAGAAAAAGCAAAAAAAGAAGGCCGATAAGGGGCCTTAAACAAATCTCAGGTTTTAGCATAATTATTCATTAAGGTCTCTCAATTTGTTCTTGTTACATTAAATGCACTTGTTTTACTAGAGCTCGACGCTTGACTTATATAGACTGCCATCAACCCCTACAGTGGACCAAGTACTACACGATACATCATCGAATACGTTAACCATCAATCATGAGATATTTATTATGAGCCAAAGTATCAAAAGACAGCTTTTCGATCCATGGCGTATCATTCGTTATCGTCGTCATCATCGTCATCAAGCTCATTCATCAACTCCGCAGCGAAATCATCGTCATCATCCTCATCCTCGTCTCCATTGTCACCACCATATCCCTCACCTCCATCAACTTTGCGTCTCTTGTAGTCATCCTCTTCATCATCGTCTCTCGAACGCTTAGTCCCTTCTTCTTCCTCATCACTATCAGATGATAAAAACTCTTCGTCCTCTTCATCCTCTTCGTTCAACCAGTTCATATCACCACCCAAGAGATCATCATCGCCCTCGTTTTGCTCTGCAACAGTAGTACTGAGTACAGCATCAATCTCAGGGCTTTGTGACTTCTCAAGGCTGAGCATGTATTTCCGTACTTCTTCCTTTGGAAGTAGCTTGTCTGATGTGAACTCAACTTCGTATTCAGATTCAGGAGCGAGTCTCCAGTTGGTCAACGAGTCAAAGAGCCAGTCTGGATGCATGATCTTACAATCTTCGATCATTGACTTAGCAAGTTTGGCCTTGAATGTGTATGGATTTTTGGCAATCACATGTGTAGTTTCTGCTGTCACCTCTGGAGTGACTGTTGCACCAAATGACCTCACCCACACAATGATACTCTCGTTGTCGATATTGGTACCCAAGGGTAAAAGACCAGAGAAGACAAAGTGTAAACCCTTAAATATATTTTGCTTCATAGCTGGAAGTATGGTTTTGATGGATGGCGTGTTGTTCAGGTTTGTGTCTAGTAATGTGTAGAAATTCTCGTGGATCTTCAGAAGAGCCTTTTCCAATCCTTTCAAATCATCATCATCGTCATATAGGAGTCGTTCGTGCTGTGAAGCTAAATCATCCAAATTCTTTTGAAGCTTAGCCATTGGTCTTTCCTCTTCTTGTGCCTCAAGAGTGGCTTCCCTCTCCGATGATCTTTCCGCCATTATACGAGCGCTCTGTTCTTCAGATAATGTAACCTCGCCCTCAACTCTATCCTCCTCTGAGCCACCGTTGGTACCTTCATCCTTAGTCTGTGTCTCAATGAGCTTCTCTTCAAGCTTGGCAATTGATCCCCTTCGTTTTGATGGTCCAAGAAGTGCCTTCTGCTTTGGTAAAAAGTTGGAATTGATATCACCAATTCCCACAAAGAAGTCAAACGGTACAACTTTCACGAGATGATCACTCCAGTTCCAAACATCTCCTCTGTCGTCAATGATCACCACCATAGATGTATCTGTAGGGAACAATCTCTCAAGAGACTTTTGTGTCATTGAGCCTGATTCATCTCTCGATAGAATTCTGTCGGCAAAGAACTTCCCTTCAGGGTCGATGCATTTCGCAATGGATTTGGCATATGCCCTTGTACCCATGGTATAGATGTGCAATTCATACTTCTTTGTTACTCTTTCGAGAAAACCTTCAAGGCCAGGTCTGAGTTTCACGTAGTAGGTTCTGTTGTAAAGTTGACGGCCTTTTGATTGAGGAAGAAAGTGCTCTTCTTCAAGCTCGAACTCCTTTACATCTTTGAGTGATGGATAATTTGGGTTCGATTCATCTTTCATCCACTCGCCAATGGTTGGATCAACAGTAGCATGAATCACAGTTTGATCTAGATCGACAACCAAGATCAATTTCTTCTCCGACATGAGACTCTTCTGCCATTTCTCCTCCACCTTCTCTGCTTCGTCTTTCGAGACCTTCAGGTTGCTAGTTCCATGTGACATCGAGATAGGGGCTCTGTCCTCGTATTTGTATCCAGAGTAGTCTGTTTCCTCTTCAAGAGATTTACCACAGAGGGCGCAAAGGCCACCATACTGGATAGAATGCGTGCATGGTTCAAGAACCTTAGCCACCTCTTGATCGGCGCTTAGCACCTCATCGCCTTTAGATACAGAGATCTGTTCGACAACACCATCGATGGGAGCCTCGAAAGTACCGACAAAGTCGACACGCACTTTCTTGGGCCTGAATTTGTTGCCGTCAATTTCCTCCTCGGGCTGGGAGTCTGGCGCATCTTGGTACTCCCAGTAGCTGTACGTCAAGAGTAGGTCGTGCTTGCGCACCTGCTGTCCCTTGTGCACGTGGATCGACGAGATTTTGACCGGGAAGGGAGCAGACTCCGGTAGTGTCAGTGGGGTCAA
Source organism: Petasospora maesae (assembly GCA_030563305.1). Taxonomy (NCBI): domain Eukaryota; kingdom Fungi; phylum Ascomycota; class Saccharomycetes; order Phaffomycetales; family Wickerhamomycetaceae; genus Petasospora; species Petasospora maesae. The sequence continues at coordinate 23,095 of JAKUBT010000077.1, forward strand.
AGAGGACATCTTCGGTTCGTAGCCGCCGTGTGCGATTGTTGTCTGTTGGCTAATAAACCAGCGCCAGAGAGTTTCTGGAGAGCGCTGTTGTGCTGGTGGAGCTGCTCTTTTGTTGTGGTGGGCTGGCCAAGGCGCGAAATCTCTGTTGCTATGGCTACGTCATGGGGGGCCGGGGTCGCGCATTCTGGGACTAGGGGCTCTCGTTTCAAGGAAGTCATTAGGTCTTTTCTTATTTTTGTCGTGTCATGTTCTTATACAACGTCCCCGAACATGATTTCATCTTCATCATCGTCATCTCCAACTCCGTCGTAATCCCCGAAGGCGCCATTAGCTATAGCGTCTCCGTCCGTAGAGGCCACTAGCGGAGCCTGTAGGGGCTCTTCGGCCTCGGCGGTGGTATCTGCGTTCTGGATATCTTCTCTTTCAATCATCTCCACATCAGAAGAGTTGTTATCCTCGACAGACTCCTTGCTTATTAGTTGCACCTCGTTATCGTCACCATCTTCAATACCAATGACATTACCGTCAGTGTTTCCAAAGTTCTCGAAATTCTCGAAGTTCTCAAAGTTATCAAAGTTCTCGAAGTCATCGAAGTCTGCATGGGCCATCTCCTCTTCTTTCTTCTTCCGCAGTTCCTCCTTCTTCTTTTCTGCCTCCACTCTCAACAGTTTGCGTCTTTCTTCACGTCTCTGCTTTTCCGTCCTGAGTGCTTTAAATGTATGCAGTGTTTTCTTGAATGTACGATCCAAGTAGTCAACCGGAGAAGGCGTATGCTCACTGAGAGAGTCAGGGCCATATGGGGAAAGGTACTTGACAATATCACGGAGATCACTGTCCTTCTCGAGTCTGAGTTTGGCTTCTTTCTCCTTCTGTTCTTTTTTCTTCTTCATGAACTCTGCTCTTGCCCTTGCATAATGCACAATGTCAAAGTTCTTTTGGTTAAACGAGAAAATGTCATACCCGCTGCCTTCTTCCTTACTCTTCTTCATCTCTTCAGATTCCACGTTATTCAAATCATTGGAGTCAAACATCGGGGTATCATCCTCAAAATCGTCAGCCTCATCATCCTTCTCTTTCAAGTTTTCGGAGAGACGATCCAATGCCTGCTCAGCAAGCTTACTCTCTTGGTGAACCTTGGTTCTGATCACCTTCTGGTCTGTAGTTCGGTCGGTGTACTTCGGTGTCTTTCTGTATGTGTGGTCAGGTGGGATTTGAGGTAGCCAATGCAAAAATGCAGCATGCCCTTTGTTGGTAGGAGGTACAAGCTTAATGATTCCATCATCCTCAGTGAAGAACACCGCGGCTGGACTGTCGTTTTCCGGAGTGTCAACATAACGTAGCTCATCTTGTGTCTTGTCAGCCAGTTTCTCAAGTGCCTCCTTCTTCTCAATAATATCCTTCGAGAATTTTTTCGTCCTCAGAAACTCCTGTTCCAGTTCAATCGTGCTGATATCACAATCCTTGAGTAATAATCGAAGATCTTTTGGTGAAGCTCTCGTTCGTCTCTGGGTCTGAGTGACCTTTTGTAAATCCGAGAGAAGTGTATCAAGGTGTAATTGTGTCAGATCAAAGATGTACTCAAGTGCACTTTGTGAGAATGGAATTCCCAAACTGTGAAGATGAAGAGCTATTGACCTTTGTGCGATCAGTTCCATAGCTGATAACCCATCATCTCGTTTACTCTCTTCCAACTTTACCAAGCCTTCGGTGGACCTTGGTCTGGGTACCTCCATCGTCGCCGGCTTTTCCGTGACAGCCGGTGGGGCACTGGCTTTTTCCACTCCCTCTGACATTGTCTTGGTATTGAGTACCACAGCGTATTCCAGATTATCACCTGTGTTTTCAAGATGGAGTTGGAAGTCAAAGAGAACAATATCCTGCTGTCGGAATCACGATTCCTCAACTAGCTGATTCGCGAAAGTCACGTGATATATCAAGGTGCACCTCGAGATCTGGATAGATATTTTGTGTGGTTCTTAGTTGATTTATCCTGTCCAATTACATCAATCTACATGATTTATAGCCCATTCATGACACATTTGTTCAACAATTTAACAAGTATTAAAAAACAATGCACGGGGCACCGTCACTAGAGTACAACAGCATTCGGAAACATCGACGTTTAGATACCGTTCAACAAGTTCTCAACGGCACCTGGGACACTACCTCCACTTCTTCTCAAGGCACGGACATTTGTATCGAAATCCATGAATCCCATGTCGTTCAACTGTCTTAGTTGATCAGCGAAGAGCTCCTCTGGAGGTCTGTTATCCGCTGGTGCAGCTCCGGCTCCTCCCATAGACTGCATCATGGCCTGCATCAGACCTGGATCCATTGGTGGGAACCCTCCAGCACCAGCTCCAGCTCCGTCTTGAGCTGGTGGGGCAAACATAGAGAATGGGTTAGCTGGCATACCGCCTGGGAACATGGATGCGAATGGGTTGGCTGCAGCGGCATTGGCACCTGGGCCAGCGGCAGCAGCTGGAGCACTGGCATCTGTTGGGTTGGCACCGGTACCGAAATCGTCAGTGGCAGCTCCATCATTGACATCACCTGGAGCTGGGAAGGCATTAGCATTTGGAGCACCAACAGATCCTCCACCACCCATCATGGATTGCATCTCTCTCATTTGTCTAAGCATCTGTGGGTTGGTCATCATGTTTCTAAAGAAGTCACTCTGCAAAATTTCACGGGCTCTTGGTCCCATAGCTCTTAGCTGTGGGGACTGCTGGATCAAAAAGTCCAACATTTGTGGGTTACGAAGCATCTCATTCATCTGCTGTTGCACCTGTGGGTTATCAAGCATACGTTCCATCTCTGCAGGGTCTGGTAGTTGCATACCACCATCTGGGCCAAACATTGAGGCGGAAGGAAGTTGTGAGTATCCAGCGTAACGAGCACCTGTCAAGTCAGCAAGTGGATTGAATGCACCTTGACCGGTTGCAATGTTGGATGGGATTTGGGAAGATGCACTTGATGGAGTTGGAGCACTGCCGGTGGCTGGTGTTGATGTGGATGCGGAGGTTGAGGCGGCTGCTGGTGCGCTCGATTGTGCAGCGGCTCTGTTCTTGACCAAGTGGATAGTGTTTCCATCCTTGATCTTGTATGACTCGACGGTCTCTATATCTTTGAGGACACGTCCAGAGTAAATCAAACGCTGGGCAGATGCCTCGATGTTCGAGGCTGTGGCGATAAGCTCCTTGAGCTCGGCAACAGTGGCGCTCACAGGAACTTTCACCTCGTATTTACCATCAGTTGTGGTCCTGCATCACGGTGTTAGTCCATGTTATTCGAGTAAAATCATGTCTTTGTGAATGTCAGGCGCCCCGATTGAAAGTTTTCCACTCCCACCTCCACCTTTATCGCCCCCGGATGGAAAGTTGGTAGATGGCCGCAGAATGGCCAGATCGGCAGCAAATTTGACAGGGGAAAAGACACCAGTAGTGGCACTCACTTGATGTTGACGGTGATCTGCTCCGGGTCAGACATTTTGTATGCGAAGTCTTTGTGCTTGTTGCCAATGCTATTCCGGAATCCGAATCCACATCCCTCTGTGGTGGCGACTTCTTGGATCACGGCCGTTGGAAGTTCATGGAATCGCCGCGAACAAAACGTGGTGATCGGGTGTTTTGAGTTGTGAGCCCTGGCGTTTTGTGCCCAGGCCCTGATCTAAAAGCTCCGTATATTTGCCCTATTTGCTATTCACTCAGTACAATGGTTCTTAGTTGCTGAAAACGTCTAGTTTATTTACTAAAATCATAACTTTCCTAATTGTCATTTCCCCCTGCACCTCTATATAACAATGACAGGTATCTGCAACTGCACGGTGTTTCTCATGGCCGAGTAATCCATAGTCGACTCACCACGAGCACCACCGTTCTCCTTGTTTGGGACGTCATTCGTAAGCCCGAGCAGAGATCCTAATGATCTCTTTCTTGGGGCCTCCTCTGGTGCCTTCTCACCTTGGTCGAAAACAAGCTTCACATCAAGACAATAGATGTTCTGCATATGGCATGTGTGGAACGTACTCTGCAATACATCATCTTTAGCCAATGCTGGAAGTGTAATCTCGGCTTGTTTGATGTACTTCTCATGATCATTGTAATCAGGTCTCCATTCCTCTCTGTTAAGTTTGGTTTCTTCAGAGAACACAGTTTGAATCTTCTGGATCAGAGTTGCACAACCATGGGACTTCTTGATTGAGAAAGTAGTGTTGGAATCTGGAAGGTGGTTGTACATGGCCTGGGCTGGTATACACTTCGATGACTGCACAGTGTACTGGTTGAGCTCCACAAATGCTGTGACTGAAGGCAAGGACTGATCTGAAGATGGGATGTATCTAAGATCGATTGGAAATGATGTTCTTGAGTCTGGTAAGATCGGTGGTGGAAGCAATGAGGACACAGTGATGGAACCCGTGGTGGTATCGTCGTATTTTTTTAAATTGATTGATTTTGTGATGCAAAGCTCATGGGATGGATTCACATCTCCAATGTTGTAATAAGCAGCAACATCGAGTGGAGTCTGCATGATGTTTGTTGGCAATGGAACGAAATCATTTTTCACCTTGATCTCCAATGATCTAGCAAAGACAACGTATGGTCTGTCGAGCCCCTTGATGTTCTGTTTCACACGACATTTCAATGTGTAGTAGTTGGCGAATTTGTTCCAGGTGACATCTTTGAGCTTGTCCATTGACAACGAATTGGACGGTTTCAATCCGGCAACCTTCGTCGGATGGAAAGTCTCTCCACACATCTGTGGGCAGCCATAGGATGGGGCAAGGTTTCTGTGGAGATGGTGTCCATCGACACATGTGTCCTCTAAATGCTCGTGTGGTATCGTGAATGTGAATGGGAATGAACATGATCTGAAGTTGTGCTTATCCGGGTTGGTGGCGAACTCCGGGAAACTCTCGAATGGTGGGTTATCCTCCATGGAGAAGAAGATGGCATCCTGTCCCAACGCTGTCTGGAAATGACTCTCGAACTTGATTTCGAGATCATTGAAGTAGATATCCTTGATCACCTTGTTCTCCTTGGTTTTGAACAGAACGAACTCACCCTCGATCGTGTCTCCCGGAGAGAAGATGTGTTCCGGATCGTGGTCTTTGAGGCGGAGTTCTGCATGGACATACTTCAAGGTAGTTTTGGAAGGCTTTCTTATCGATGTTACCTCGACGATTCTTGCGTTGAAGTTGAAGCTGGGGATGCGGACTGGGTGGTCGAGTGACATTGTCTTGCGCACGGGATCCTCGGGACGTCGAGGTCAATTGGGCTGATCTGAGGGTCCAGGCAAGCGGTGGATAGGGGGAAGCGAGAGGATGGTGGGGACAGTGTGTACTTAAAGGCTTCTGAACATGAGCGATGGGGCACCAGGGGATTGCAGGGCAGTGAGAGGACAGGGCCTAGGGTCTAGCGGTGGTCCCTGGAGAAGTGAGTAACTCGCCTGAGATTAATTTTGCCAGAACTGGTGGCCCGTGACTCGTACCCGTCTGCTCGGTTCTCCGCTGTGGGCCCGCAGAAAATAAGGGTGCAGGCCGGTGGCCGGTAGGACCCGCCGACTCCCGAGTAACTGGGTGTTGCAGCTGGTACACACTCGTTGTTCTGTGTGTGCATCTGTCAATTATTGGAAGAAACTCTTTACTCTCTCTAGACCATTGGAGTGTCGGCCGATACACTCTTTGTGTGCCCAGTACCCAGTGCTGGTGGTGCGAGCAAGAGTGTAGAGCACGGGGGAACATGTATAAGCCATGCAACTTCTCGCGGTGGGAAACCATCTGCTCCTCTGTCCATCGCAGCCCAGCAACTTCTCAGCTGCGTAGTAGAGCATCCAGCATGCTCTTTGGACTTTTCTACCCTGTCGGTGATGGGTGGGATACCTCTGATGGTCTGGTGTACTTACTAATTACTCAGGCGGTGCTCCCTAGTCCGCATGTATCACCACTCTGGGTACGTCCTTGGAGCCTTGCAGCTACGTGCTACCGATGAGCTCGCCATTTGTCGGCCCAGACCTGTGGGGGAAGATTCAACACCCAGAATTCTGGGACTCGAGACTACAAGAATACAATAAGTTACAGCTTACAAGTTATTCCCGTCTGCTAAGCCTCGTGAATATTTAATAATAAGAACCGCTAGCTAATGGACCCCTCCCGAATCAGCCGTGACACATCTGGAAATGGAGATGCATCATCTCGGAGCTTGACGCGCAGCTCATACACAACCAGCGGGATCCAAGAGCGGATTGCCTGAACGCAACGTTTCTAAAGAGCACAGGTGCAATTGGGAAAGAAACCAGTGTACTCATTAAAAGGTATCTCTTCAACTTTTGCGCCACTAATTGCCCCACAACACGCGGTGGAGCGCTGGATCGAGGTCCAAGTTGCCAGCGCGTATCGCGTCTGTGGCTGCAAATTAATCTCCCCTAGATCTTCCCTCTGGGGAGGACCGCGTGCGTCTGTTCGCCACCCATGTGGCGAATTCAAAATACCAAGTGCATGATGCGTTTCATTTCTAGGACTTTGGAGAGGTACGGTCTGTCAACCCTGTTACAGTGCCCCAAGTCCTGGTATGGTACTACATAGGAAGCTATCTGGTACTGATCTGAACTGTTCATTGTAGGCTGCGCTCAGAACTCTACTGAACTCATGATGTTAAAGTATACGCCGAATGGCGAAGGTCGTCACTTCCTTAGTGGTTGTAATTATACCAGAGCTGCAGATCAACATGGATTCAGGTCTTATAATACCTGATCATGGCGCTCATCGTTAGCCGCCGGCTATGTTCTGCAGTGGACTAGCTACATACATGAAAAGACCTAGATCCGTACAGAAGGCATACATAAATTCACAACAAAAAACACTACCAAACAAATCAACAGACACAGAAGTCACATACTTCCTGACTAATCAAGTCCCGCATAGCTTATATCTTCTTCTTTCTTTCTTTTAGATCACTTTGGCGTCAAATCCCTGTTCTCACTAGCCTCCAGCATCTGTACGTATCGCTGATTGGCATCGAACCCAGAGTTATTCAACAACAGCTGTTTCAGATCACTGTATCTCACTTGCACAGTTCTGTCTTCACCTTCTATTGAGTGCACGGTGTATTGTGCTGCAAGGTCATTTTCCAGTCTGTGGTCTGGTGTTCTTGTGTCCTGTTGCTGAACAACTTGATGATGAGGCTCATGTGTATACGATATCGCATCCATGGCTGGATGTTGAGAATTCGCAGCATGCATCAACATGGCTTCCAGCGCCGCATCGGTAGACTTGTTTGGATTCAAATTTGGATATATTGGAACTTGCCCCTGTGTCTGAGTAGCTTGTAATGAATCATCGTCCTTTTTCGAGCCCTTCTTGCGTCCTGAACCGGCTTTTCGACCATCAGCTAGAGTCTTGCTGTTCGATCCTTTCTTACGGCCTGATCCTGGCTTGCGGCCCTCAGCAAGAGTTTTACCCTTACCGGGTTTGCGTCCACTTCCTGGTTTACGGCCTTGAGCAAGTGTCTTAGCCATTATTCTGTTTTTGTGGAGAAATGGTAGTCAGAGCTGTTTTGTTTTGATGGACGCGTATCAGGATTCAGGAGTAGTGTATGTTCCGTTCCAAAAGTCTTGAGCGCGCAGTTGGAGAAAGGCCAAAAGAAGACAGTTGTTATCAGTGAGGATGATAGTCGGGATCTCCAAAATGAAAACTCGAATAGATTGATGGTGTATATCTTTGTTGGACAAACACGCTGGTTCGTTATGCGCTCACGGGCAACTTTTTTTTCTTTTTTCCTCAAGTTTTTTTTTTTTTAAATCGACCCGCCGGCCGTCGTGCCCCGTGACAAAAATTCGCGAAACCTGGCCCGGCCCGACTACTTTGGGTAGCGCCCAGTCATCATTGGTGCACGTGATCAGCTGTTTCTAGTATGCGTATAAGCCGCAATTGAACTGTCTCTCAAAAGATAATCCACATTCATGTTGTATATAACTACTCGTTTCAGCCCAGCGTTTGCCGGACCGTGGTCCCTGTGTTTCTGGGGCGTGAAAGGTTTGACTCTTTGACTCACAGCTCCATATCGTAAAGCCGATGTGTCACCAAATCGCAAAACCTCGCTCGTAAGCCGACGGGCCACGAAGAGACGTATCTCCTCCGACGGTGAAGCTCCGCTAACTACCGAGGAATACAAACCATGTCCTTCTGTTTTCTAGGCCATTGACTCATTGGTGGACTGGTTGGAGGCTCCGTTAATTTGCCACGGTCTTGAGCGAGCGTCCTGGTGTTCAAACTTCAGAAGCACCAAGATCAGAAGCAGCGGCAGGGCGGCAAGTTACGCCAGATTCCAGTTGAGCGTTACAGCTGTCAGCTACGCTTCCCACTTTAAAAACCTCGGGGCCCGTCATCTCATCGCAAAACATCACCACATTCTGTAAACACCAAACAGACGCTCCACACACACAGCGGCTATGTCCAAGCTGGACTACGACCCAGAAGATAGGAGCCACGACAAGGTCGACTTCACCAGCGCCCTGCACAGAGAGTCTGAGCGTCGCCGCCGTGCTGAGAATCTGTTTGACGACAACGAGGTGGAGGTGCTCAACGGGCCCGCAAACGCGGCAGGATTCAAGGACTTGAGCGACAAGCAGAACAACGACGTTTGGTTTGATGTTCTCCCGTCGTTCGAGCTACACCAGTCGTTGTACGACCCAAACACACATGTGCGTGACACAGGCGCTGAGCTTCCCCCAGGATACATCGCTGATAGTGACGCGCTGACTATCTCAGAGTCGCAATCCACTTTCAACGAGTCTGTTGGCTCACAGCCAGTAAGGTCCTCTTCAGATACAACACCTCCTACCTTGAATGACATCCCAATGGAGAACAGCTGGAACACATTCCCAGGTATTACACCAGGTCTTGGCTACACCGCTGCAGGATCACCATCTACATATGTTGTTGATAACACATCCAAGCTCGATCGACTACCACAGGACCAAGGTTTGAAAGTGGCGATATGTGTTACAAAGCACGTTCCGAGATCTGATCGCAAGTGTGAACCTGAATCCATGTTGAAAGAGTACACATCTGGTGATATGGTTCATGGATACGTCACCATTTCAAACACATCAGCCAAAGACATCCCATTCCATATGTTTTACGTCACACTGGAAGGTGTGGTATCCAATGTTGATCAATCTGATGAGAGGATGTACAACCGTCGTTTCCTACACATGATTGATATCGCTGCATCTTTCTCATATTCATGCATGACGCCCTCATCGAATTTGCATTTCCTTCCTGGTGCTATTGACTTTGAAGGTTGTCAACTGGGTATTGACAATGACAAAGTCATCAGAGCAGGTAAGAGTTACAGGAAGTATTTCATGTTCAAAGTCCCCTATACCTTGTTGGATAACACATGTCGACATGGACTTGAACTTCACACAATACTTCCTCCATCATTGGGAGTCAACAAGTATGGAAAGAATGGGAAGTACTCCAAGATCAAAGTACAAGAAGCTCTACACTATGGACACAATGGAACACGTGGGTCTCCTATTGTTGTTAATGATATGGCTGGAGGCTTGAGTGTCAACTATAGCATCAATGCCACACTCATTGGTATCCATCCAACTTTGAAAGATGCCGTTGGACAGCCTCAGCTTGCCGTGATGACTGAAGCGGATTATGCATTGAGATTCATTTCTTTTGGATTTGGTGTGTCTACATATTCATCAAGGAGCGCTATGAGTACGTTGAAGAATGTCACACAGAGCTGCTTCGTTAATGCAGAGAGAGCGTTGAAGTTGAGTTTGGATGGTAAGGACCATGAAGTGCAACTATTGGATAATGAGATCAAAATGGAGAACTTGGCACTTGGCGGATCTCACAGAATGGAGTTGAAGAAGATTGACGAACAGGCAGTATCTTTGAGTTTCCCTATGAGAAATAGAATTGGAAATCCAGACTTCCAACACGTTGAAACACAACTTCAGTACGTTCCAAACGGGAAGAAATCGATGTTTGGTAAGAAGGCTTCCTATACAGAGAGTGGTATCATGAAGATTTCAGTGAAAGTTCCAGAAGACGGTCTCCCATATATATCTCCACCTTTGATCAAGAAGCAAAACGAGGTCTCTCAACTCACAGAGCCTCGTCTCCAGAACTATACCAATCTCTCCAAGGCAATCACACCACAGGATAAGAACGTCTTGACCAAACTCGAATTTGATCTGTCATTCACGCCATCAGACCTTTCATCTATCAACGCATGTTCACCACCAGAGTTCTCCACCATTTCAGCCAAGCTTGTTTGTGTCAATGCCTTCTCCAAATCGTCAATCCCACTCAAATTGTCATCTGATCTGTTCTTTGACGATTGTGATTTGTTCAATCGTGTCAAGGCATACTTCACAAAATACGCCGAGGCTCTACCGGTCCTTGAAAGCAGGTTTAAGAAGCAAGCATTGGATCTCAACAGATACATTGATCGGTCCTTGATTGAAGACATCACTGCAATGAAGAACATACAGTCAACACTTGTGTCAAATGACATCTTCAACACTACATTGGCTAGTACAACAGATTCATGGCAAAGAGGTGATGAAGGTTGGACAAGACACGTTGAAGTCAACCTTGAACTGTTGAAGGGCATCGAACAGACCATTGTTCCTAACTTCCAAACGTGTCTTGTGTCCAGACTATACTTCATTGACGTTGAATTCAAGTTCAAGGGAGACAATAAGATCACAACAACGAGGGTTCCTGTCAGGTTTAGATGGTTTGAATAATTGCATGTGGCATAATGTGGCCAGCCGGGCGCTGATTCCCCTATTCCCGTTCTCCCCAAAATGTCCAATTGGGTTGTTGGTCCGGTGAAGTTATAGACTAATGACTAATAGATATCATCAAAGATTCAATTGAGTCGTGACAAGGGTACCGCTACTTCCGAGTTCCTGAAACTTTAGTAGCACATTCATGGGGTACCAAATCCGGTGAGCTTGTGGCTTAGTAGGAATTAGACAGAAGATACGAGCCCTGGCTGATGGATGGTGATAGGGAACCGCCACGGCGCAAGAGGTATACAACCTGTCTCGTCCTCCAAACTATGGAAAAGAAGGAACAGGAAACATTTGATGGAAGCCGCCGTCAACCTCTGGGCCAGCTATATTAGTGATGTCTTGCCTCCGCAGTGTATTTCCCATAGCGGTGAAGAGATGCCACGGCCAGCAGGTAGGTGAGGGATGATGAGTCAATCGCCTGCATATTATGATTCATCTCCGCCTGTTCCTCCTCTATGCTCTGGTAGTTAGTGCAAAGTGGAGAACGTGTCCCCTGTCCATGGAATTTAAAACCGAATTCTTATCAGCGGAAGATAGATGCTGCGGCGCCGTGTGTGCTACGTTGGCAGCTTGTTACGTGTCATTTGTCATGTGGAGAGTTGTGCAGTGGTGAGTTCAGGGTTCCAGAAAGTTCCACGCGGAGGAGGCACAAAGGAATTCCGATGCGACTCCACTTCAGGTCACCAAATATTTAGCGCCGCTCTGACTTTCTCTTGAGCGATTGATAACTAATTCAGTCGTTGGGCTGTTCATTTTGGCAGTCTTCTGGTCAATTGCACCACCATTTAGTTGAGTACCACTGATGCTATGTACGTGGAGTCGTGAAGTGTGGACTCCGCAACGGCTAGCGGCGGGATCCAAAAATTCAAGCCACCTCCACCACTTCGTACCAAGATCCACAGCGATCAGTCATACACACATACAACACGACGCGTTTGCCAAAAAATAAACACGACATGCGCATCTGACTGGGTCCTTGGTTTCAACTTCTGCGGTGCAGGGCCCAGCTCTTCTGCGGGTGTGGGTTCCCGATGCGTGGATGGGTGCCACAAATGTGCCATGCTCTGCCCTGCTCTGCCCTGCTCCATATATATAAGCGCCTGCCCCCCAGCTCACTGCGACACGGCGGCTTGCGTCTACACCACTCAAACACACCCATTGACCCCCCAAAAGACACCACAATGTCCAAGCAGGACTATGTTGCACAGGAGGAGCACCTGGAGCACAGCCAGGACCACGACCACATCGACTACACCAGCGCGGTACGGCGGGAGGTTGCGAGGCGCCAGAGATCAGAGAACCGCCTGCTCACCACCTCCTCCACAGACACCACCGTCCGCACAGGCTTCATTGACCCACAGGAGTTCAAAGACCTCGGCATCCAGCACAACAGCGACGTGTGGTTCGACGTGTTGCCCTCCTTCGAGCTCTACCAGTCCGTGTACAACCTCGCATCCCCCTCCGCAAGAGAGGACGGCGGCCGCAGCGAATACCCGCCAGACTACACAGATTCTGAGTCTGTGGTGGCGTCCACGGTCACAGCCCCAGGATCACTGCACACAGGGGGATCGAACTCGTCCGTCTCTGGACTCACAGCCACCACCACCTTCCCTGGATCAGACCTTGCCTCCCCTCTCCCTGGCAACATCCCCGGTCTGGGGTACACCAGTGCCGGTGCCCCCTCTCACTACGTTGTGGACAACACGTCCAAGATCCCACGTCTTACACCAAGCAATAGCATCACAGTGGACATCCACGTAACGAAGAAGGTCCCTGAGCCTTACCAGAAGTGTGAACAGGAGTCTATGCTCAAGGAGTACACCTCTGGAGATCTCGTTCATGGCTACGTCATCATCTCGAACAACTCTTCCAGAGATGTTCCCTTCCACATGTTTTACGTCACACTTGAAGGGCAAGTCTCCGTGGTGGACACTGAGTCAAAGAAGATGTACAACCGCAAGTTCCTGAACATGATTGATCTTTCTGCCTCGTTCTCTTACTCATGTGTCAGTCCTTCCTCTAACGTGTTGTACACTCCTGGCGATATCGACCATGAAGGTTGTCAACTTGGAATGGATAACAAGAAAGTGTTGAAGGCAAAGACCAAGTACAAGAAGTTCTTCACGTTTAAGGTGCCTTATAACCTCTTGGATACGACTTGTCGTCATAACCAAGAGCTGCACACTCTATTGCCTCCATCGTTTGGTGTTAACAAGTTTGCCAGAGATGCTAAATATGCCAACATCGTCATCAACGATTCACTTCACTATGGACACACCGGCAAACGAGGATCTCCTGTTCTTACACAAGATATGTCCAACGGTACGTTGAGTGTCAACTACTCCATCAATGCAACACTATTGGGTATTCGCCCAACGAAGAAGGATGATTTGGAACAGCCACAGCTGGTTGTGATCTCTGAGGATGACTACTCTTTGAGATTCATTCCCTTTGGTTTTGCTGTTTCTCTTTTCTCGTCAAGTAGAGCTGTGAGTACGCTCAAGGATGTCACAAAGAGCTCTTTCAAGAATGCTGAGAGAGGTTTGAAGTTGAGTATTGAAAGTAAGGAGGAAGAGGTTTCTCAACTGGATAGAGAGATCAAGATGGAGCAGCTCACACTAGGTGGTTCTTACAGAGGAGCACTTTCCGAAAATGATGGTCCAACGTCTACATCACTGAGTTTCCCACTCAGAAACAGAAACTTGAACCCAGATTTCTCCAAAGTTGAAACACAAGTCCAATACGTTCCAACTCCAATGAGGAAAGTTGCCCTCTTTGGGAAGAAAGCATCGTCGTTCACTGAGAGTGGTATAATCACCATCACTACAACTGTTCCAAAAGATGGTTTGCCGTACGTTTCTCCACCATTGATCAAGAAGACCAACCAAGTTTCCAAGCTTACAGATGAGAACCTTGAGAACTATGCCCTGATGTCTCAATCTCTTACACAGAACGAAAAGCAAGTTCTTACGAAGCTTGAGTTTGATCTCTCTTTCCTCCCATCGGATCTTTCGTCGCTGTCATCTTCATCAACCCCACCTGAGATCACCATGATATCTGCCAAAGTCTTGTGTGTCAACGCATACTCCACGTCGTCTATCCCAATCAAACTATCATCAGAGATGTTGCGCAACGATTTCGAGATGTTCAACCAAGTCAAGTCATTTTTCACCAAATACGCAGATATGCTTCCAGATATAACAAAGAGATTTGAAGAACGTGGTCTTGATTTGAACAGATACATTGATCGATCATTGATTGAAGACATCACAGCGATGAAGAACATTAAGACCGATTCATCCACTCATAACATCTTCAAGACCAAGTTGAACACTGCCAATTCTGGACCATGGGTTAAGAATGGAAGTTCAGGTTGGAAAAGACACGTTCAAGTTGATCTGCAGTATCAGGATATGATAAGTGAGACGTTGGTGCCAAACTTCCAGACTTGCTTGCTTTCAAGAATCTATTGTATCGATGTCCAGTTTAAGTTTAAGGGAAGTGAACAGGTTTCGAAAGTCAGAGTTCCAATCCGTTTCAGATGGTTCGATTGATTGGTGCTGTGTATACATCTGTTGGTGTGTTTCAAGTGATGTTTGGTATTGCCGGTGTTGTTATGATCGATGGGGTTGTATTGAGTCAGATGCCTGGAGCAGGGTCTCCAAGATCCCTGTATATATGTATGATGTTGATGATTTGAAGCATTTTATGAATTAAATATTCCTGTGATTAATGTTTCACGTAGCCGTTGATGGTAATGAAGTCAGGGTAGCTGTGTGCAATGCAAGAAAGTAGCTGAGGGATAGGGCGGCCCAGCTTGATGGCAGATACGCTCGCGACCTAGCTCGTATTTGCTTTGTGTAAGTCTCCCGAATTATACGGTATGATATGGACGCATTCAACAGTGATTTGTAGACAAGAGCAGCTGCCCATGACGGTGGTATTGCTTAGAAGTGCTCAAATGGTGTATTGAATGAGTAATGGTCTTGTAAAGTTTTGGCGACTCCAAGAAAATGGAGTGAGGCTGTACAAAATGGCAAGTTGAACCAAAATACACTATTTTTAGTCAAATTTCCCGCAGTAAAGCAGCCAATTTTAGAGCTTTTTGATAGCATAGTAATTTTTATCGGTCTATTAATCATCGAAATATAGTTTCCGATTTTTTCTATCATGCGTAATGCGCTGGGAATGTGAATTTATTTAGGGGGTGTTTTGTGCGTGGACTCAGGCTGGCGGCAGAGGTTGGTGCAGTGATGGCGCCCTCCACCGTGCCCCGCCACCACCTCCCCATGCCGCCGCAATCGACCGCCCCGCCCCAAAAAAGGAAAAAACAGCAGCACGCACACGGGGTGCACTATATATAGCGATTTAGCAAACGCCCAATGTCCGCTAGTTTGCAAGTGTTTTAGCACCCTTCCACCGCTGTCGCCGAATCCGATTGCGCGGGCGTGTGAGAGAACCAGCTGCAGCCCGACATCATCACTTACCGGGGGCTCCTCCCGGACGGCCAGGAACTCAGGGGTACATATATGCGCGCCTAGGGGGGCATGGACAGCAAATTTGGCAAGCAACGTTGGGTGCGCTGTCCAGTTCCCCAGTGGCCAATCATTTGGGGAGTTGGGAATCAGGGGTGCTTGAGCAACTTGTCCCTTTGCGGAAGCCATGTCATCGTCATCATCTTCGAGACAAAGTATACGTGGCTTGGTCGTAATCGAGGCTGGATCTCAGCGCCCACTTGATCGGTAGCTGCCACACACATACGCCATCACATTCCATGTCAGGGTCTCCAAACTTTTCCAAATTTATACACCTCCTGTGGTTGAGGAATTCCGATAGATCGATCAACAGAATGATGTGCACCTGGATCGTCCAAGCCATGTGGAAAGTTTATGCCACAAAGGAATCGATGTATACAGGTCCACACCAACCTACCCAAAAGTGAACAGCAAACTGGCTTGTTGACATATATCTGGGAACTATACCGAGCGCCTCTTTTCATTGCTCATCTTCTCTCCAAGGATATACATGTCATTGCGAAGATCATCATCATCACCACTTGCACATCTCCCCCTTTGGATTTGCTTTGTGTTTTTTTTGCGATCTGATTATGTAGGGTCAGCAAGGATAATGAACCTGCTCTATGACGTCCTTTGTTCCTGCCACTGGGTTCCCAAAATAATAACGGCACAAACCATATTGATGTCTTGCCGGCACTATACAAACGGCTGAAAGTGCCTGGTATACGTAAATGTGGTGAAGACAGTACGTCCGAAGCAATTGAGGTTCCTTCCAGGTAGTAGTTATCCATCCTTTGTAGCAAACGCAACTATTCACGCGAGCTCTTCTTGCTATACATATCCCAAGCCCTGAACTAGAGTATGGATGGTGGAGCTAGACGCGTCGAATTCCTTTGAGAATTTTCTGAGTGAAATAGCTTGGAGTAGGGATACCCGGGCTTCACCTAGAGATATCGGCTAAACCGCGTATGTCCGCCCTACACTCCTCTACACCCGCCCGTTAGAAGTACATAGCACGGGCACGGTGCTACAGGTACACTCCAGGGATATGGAATGTATGTATATTGGAAAGTGAACAGTGAACGGCCTCTCTGTCTCTCTCTTCGTCTCCCGGGTCGTAGATCTTCAAAGATTCAAATCGTCATGCAGCCGAAGCAACCATACGCTCACGAAAACACAAATCAACTTGCAACTATCTACCAGATCCATATATTATCTACAAAGGCCATCCAAGATATACACTGCTGAGCCAGATGGAAAGACACAATTCTGAGTCCTGCTGAATAGGCGAAGCCCACTTACATCCCACCCCAGTGGCCAGCACCCAATCTCACCTCATGTGCGATCCAGGAACCGGATGTGGAAAGAGCTGCACAAGACGCGGACGATCTCAGCCAGGCTTCCAGAAAGACCGGAGCCATGGGCAATTTGCGATGTTCATATATGAGGGAAGAAGAGGATGCTGGATGTTGGGATCCACACGCCACACGGAGAACATCAATCCATCTACTGCTTGACCAGCTCTTGCGAGCCCTTGTTGGTCGTCGTGCACTAATCAAAAAAACAAGTTTACCGGCTCGACAGACACGTTAAATTTGAGTTGCGACTGGGGGGGGGGGGGGGGGGGGGGC